>JAJJMA010221044.1:0-46103 GCA_023529015.1 Papaver nudicaule | reverse complement strand
AAGTTGAATACGATATTGAGCTTCCTTCATTTGAAGAGGAATCAGAATCGATATGGAAATGCTTTATACTTTCAGTGAAAAACAAGAAACGTATTTGAGAGTTTTGCAACAATTGGATGAAGAAGAGGTAGCTGCTAGAAGGCGTCGAACGACAATGATGCAGATTCATACCGGAGCAATACCTCAAATTCTTGAACCAAGGGAAGCTTTTAGAAGAAGATGGTCGTTGAGAAAGAGACATTTTTTCCACGACAGGATGATGAATGATTATTTCAATCATGATTGTGTGTACTCCGACGAAGATTTTCAGCGGCGGTTCCGAATGGGACGTTTCCTTGTTCAGAGAATCATTGTTGAATGTTGTTTAGTCGAGCCTTTGTTTAATTATCAATATGATGCCCGGAATATGAAAGGGTTTAGTCATGAACAGAAGATCACTGCGGCCTTGTGAATATTATGTTATGGTGCACCAACAAATTCTATTGATGAGTATATTCGTATGGGCAAAACTACCACAAATACCTTCAGTTGTTTTGCAAAACAATTGTTGCTCATTTTGGTTCGACCTACTTAAGAAAGCCGAATGATCTTGATATAGTAGAGATCACGAAGGAGAACACAAAAAGATGTTTTCCAGGGATGTTGGGTAGTTTGGATTGCATGCACTGGGTTTGGCATGGATGCCCAACTGATTGGGCAGTCCAGTATAACGGTCACTACCCTAAGCCAACGGTAATTTTGGAGGTTGTGGCTACCTATGATTGTTAGATTTGGCATGTATTTTTTGGACTACCTGGTTCACATAATGATATCAATGTGTTGCACAAATCACCACTGTTTGAGAATCGTAAGACTGGAGTTCCCCCAGCATGTAATTCACTTTCAACGACCGCGATTAAAAGCAAGGGTACTATCTTGCGGACGGAATCTATCCCCAGTGGTCAACATTAGTTCAAGCCTGCTATGCTTTACCGCCTACAAATCCCGATTATCGTGATAAGAGACACTTTAATGGTTATCAAATGGCTAAGAGAAAGGATGTTGAGAGGGTGTTTGGGATTTTAAAAAGGAAGTTTGCAATAATCTGTGGGCCTTATCGGATGTTTGATATTGAAGGAATGAACAATGTTATGCTTACTTGCATAATTTTTCATAACATGGTTATCGCTGAAACTCGTCGTGATCCTGCATGGATTAATTACGAGGACAAGGATTTGAGGCCTCGACTTGTAGTCGAACGCAGTTTGCCTGCAAGAGAATATAGACTTGCCACTAATAGAATTTAGAATGCAGGTCTTCATCAGCAACTCCGACATGACTTGATGGCTCATCTTTGGGCAAGGTACGGACAAGGGGGAGAGGATATTCACATCCCCGAAGACGAAGAAGAAGACGACTAAGATAGGTTTTTTTTTTGATTTTTTTTGTTAGATGTTTTTAATTATTTTTTTTTTGTTTTTTTTTTGTTGTTGTAATTAATTTGAAGACATAATATTAATTAAAGCTTAATTTATTATATTGTTGCTGCTAATACTACGAAGAACTAGAGAGATTACGTTAAACTAACTAGAATCTATAATAACAAAAAATAAATAAAACTAACCAGAATCGAACTAGTCTTCCTAATCTTGTTTTCCTTGATCGTCGTCTTCTTCTTCTTCGTTCTTCTTCTTTATCAAGCTTTCTTGTTCATCATCAACCCCAAGCGTAAGCGGCTTCCTCATCCTCGAGGTCATTAGATGAGGCATCGAGGTTCACTATCGAAAGATGGGAGTGCACCTGGTGTTGGTGTTGCTCCTGGGTCTGTTGTTGGTGTTGGTGGTGCTGCTTGTGGTGGGAGAACATGTGGAAGATTCACTTTGTTGAACTTCGTCTCCCACATCTTCCTCTAGAGCCCGTTCATGTTAAAGTGTTCATTGACATAATCCTGTTCTTATTGAAATTCTGAAAAATGTTGCTCCTGAGAAAGACGTTTTTTTTTAAGTTGTCGGACCACTATGTTTCTATGGAGGGATCCAGCTTGCTCAGCCTTGCGCTCGTGCTCCAACCATTCTGCCATGTTGAAAGCGCCAGAAGAAGTTCCAGCTTGAGCTTCAGCCCTTGCCTTTTTGGAGGCCTTCTGACCTCCACCCCTAGTCTTCTTGCTACATTTGTTCACATTCAGATTAGAATTGTCACTGTCAACGTTCTAGGTATCAGTTGGTGGCTGTGATGATGAACCTGGCGAAGAACTAGGACTTCCATCATGGAAAACTTGAGAAATATGAGAGTACGGGGATCTGTTGGGTGCTGGAAATCCATCCAAGGCATGGGGGTTGAACCGGTTCAAAAAGCCTTCAGAATGTGGTAACAACTTTCATACTGGAAACCCCTGGGGTGCGACTTTTGCCACTCATTCCTGCATCGCCGTTCAACATCAACATCAGTCTCCCCACTCCTCCTCTGCCGATTCATTTGCATTATGACGGCGTAACTTATGTCACTCGGTATAACTCGTGTCGAACAACGCTTGTTCTGTCTCACCCGGCAAACCAATAACAATGTTGGTTTGTCTGGACATTTTGATGGTCTGCTCGCTCATAGTGGAATCAAAAAGGGCAAATCGTTTGCCCACCCCATAGAAATTGCCGGTAAAAGAGTTTACATTCCTTGATCAAATCCCACACGCTTCTCGTCAAAAATAAAATCCGACACGCTTGTGTCGTTTCCACCAGTCGTTTCTTTCTATTTGTAACTTCTTCCTATCTCTCTCAACTCACTCACCTGCCTCGTTCCCGTTACTGAGATCTCTTTCATTTTTCACTCACTCGAATGGCGATGGCAGCAGCCGCAACATCTCTGCCTCTCTCATCTTTCTGCTCAACCAAATCCTCCATGACATTCAAACCAAACAAGCGAAGACGGATAGTCTGCAGATTCAACCATTTTACGGAAGTAGTTACCAAAGACACGGAGTTTCTAAAGAAGGGTTTCAGTTGGGCAAGTGAAGCCTTACATATTCCTCAAATTTCCAAGTCTGTGGATCACTTTGTTTGGCTTCGACACCTCGAAAACCCTCAATCTTCTTTCCTTGAACCACAATCATTGCCTAAACCTTTTTATGCAGGGTTAACTGGAGTGGATTTGATGATGGCTGACCTTAAGGCGTTGGAGGCTTATGTTAATTACATTTATTATCTTTCCAAAATGTGGTCTAAGCCACTTCCAGAATCTTATGATCCACAGCAAGTTGAAGATTATTTTAATTGCAGACCTCATGTTGTAACATTTCGATTTATCGAGGTAACTAACTTCAAATCATTACAGAACACTGCTTATTAATGGTTGCATTTTTACTGAATTTGATTATGTACTGGTTAAGGTGTTTTCTTCGTTCGCAATGGCCGCAATCAAAATGCGAACGTCGAAGTTCAAGTTGAATAAATTGGGTGTGGATGAAAATGGGAATACCAAGGAATACTATTTTGGGAAGATGCTGAAAGAAACTATGTTGAATTTGGGTCCTACCTTTATTAAAGGTTAGTGAGATAGTATATACTCCACTCTAGACTAAGCATCTGAGTTCGCTTTATGAATGCACCTGGGAAAGTTTGTTTTGATCAGCGGTAGATGTTTTTATTATTGTTATTTAAGTTTTACGCAGCTTCTCGTTTTTCTGCAGTCACGAGATAACCAAATATGCTAGTTACATGCCTTTAACTTGCTATGCAGTTGGACAGTCCCTTTCCACAAGACCGGATATAATTGGTTCAGAAATTTCCAAGGTAACAAAGGACCTTGACACTCCTTGAAGTTTTTTTCTTGTTTACACTAGGTTTAGTAGTTTGTTTTGAGAATCTGCGATGTTTTTAAACAGCTTCATTTACAATTTTATGGAAAGATAAATTAACTGATTTACTTGTGTACCTAGGTCAATCGACATGATAATGAACGTGTTAGGCTGTAACTTGAGTCGTTGATTTTTGGACTCTAGGTTGTTGTTTTTGCATATAATATTCTGCCTTGAGCATGCCTTGTTGAGTCCATATTGTGTATTTCGGCATTGATATGTGCTGTGACTGCAGGCGCTATCTGAACTGCACGATCAAATTCCTCCTTTTCCCAGAAATGTGGCTATGCAGATTATCGAGGAAGAATTGGGGGCTCCTGTTGACAAAGTATTTAACTACATCTCCGAGGAACCTGTAGCTGCTGCTTCGTTTGGGCAGGTGAGATTAAAAGACTATTAGAGTTTCAGGACATGGTACACCATGGACTTGTCGCACAAAACCTTGTTTGGCCGTATTTTATGGGTTTCGTTCACCATCGATTTCAGGTGTACCGTGGGAGTACCTTTGATGGTTATAATGTTGCAATAAAAGTTCAGCGTCCTGACTTGCGACATGTGGTTGTGCGAGATATCTACATCCTCCGGCTTGGGGTTGGTATTTTCACGTGAAGGATTTATCTTATTAGTTGTGCATACCTGTGTATAGTGTCACATTTACAATTGCTCTAATAATTTTTTTTCAGCTGGGAATATTGCAAAAAGTATTAAAAAGAACGAATGATCTTCGTCTCTATGCTGATGAGCTTGGAAAGGGCTTAGTTGGGGAGTTGGATTACACTCTAGAGGCCACTAATGCTTCTGAGTTCCAGGTATCTCGTATTTGCAACTACTTTTTGGTTTATTCATCACGAGAGGAGTATGGCATGTGGTAATTCTTTCATAGAGGAATTCGCGTATATCTTGTAACAAAAAAACCTTGGTTTCAATCTGAACAAGATAATTTATTTCTTGTTTGGAAATGCTGCATGTTGTGAAGAAATAGTTTCTACCGGCTCAGTTTACTCAGGCTGACATTGCACGTATGCCTTTTGCAGGATGCTCATTCTTCCTTCAAGTTTATTTTTGTTCCAAAAATATATAGGCATTTAACCCGAAAGAGAGTTCTTACAATGGAATGGGTGGTAGGTGAAAATCCAAATGATTTACTCGCCGTATCTACTAGAAGTTTGATAAGTGATGGGTATCAGTATTCTGAAAAGCAGCAACTCGAGGCCAAGAGGCGTCTTCTAGACATGGTGTGCATTTAAGAAATTCAAACCTTTAAATCTCTTTGGTGTTTGTTTGACAGGGTTTTAATGATTTGAGGTTGTGAAACCTTCAAGTGCACTCTGTTGTTTGCCAAATTATACTAAACTAATGTTTTGTTCCATAAATGAAGGTTAGCAAAGGAGTTGAAGCTTCACTTGTTCAACTTCTTGAAACAGGTATCTTGCATGCTGACCCTCATCCTGGGAACTTGCGGTATACAGCTACAGGAAAAATTGGGTACATATTCCTTGCATTTTCCCCAGATTTTTTCCTTGTTTGCTGTCAGGGATTAGTTGTTGCAAAAATTTATTCAGAAAATATACTAGGTGATTGTCTAGTGCTTCTGTATTAATGTAAAACAGTATCGCTTTTCAGTACTCCGTCACTCTCAACTAATACTATTGCTATAAATACCTCCACCAAAATATTTGACAAATAATCGTAGACCTCACAAGGAGTCGTATTTGTTTCATTAATATATACTCCCATAACGTCTTTGTTCATTCATTTACGGAAATATACTCCCTCGTACATATATGTAGTTGTTTCTTCTATTATTACCTCTGCTAACAGTTAATATTTTTTTCTTGTTCTATCTATATAGTTCGTTCTGTTGATGTTCTCATTTTGCTTGATATTTCCTTGCCAGGTTTCTGGATTTTGGTTTGATGTGTTGGATGGAGAAGAAACATCAGTTCGCCATGTTGGGTTCCATCATCCACATAGTAAATGGGGACTGGGCCGCTCTTGTTGATGATCTTACTGAAATGGATGTTGTAAAGCCTGGGACTAACATTCGTCTAATGACCATGGTAGTCCTCTCATCTTCTTGCGCTCTTTGTTTTGGATTCTATACATAGTGAAGAACCACTTTGAAAATTTTATTTTGTGATTCCATGTTTATCTGCTATTGATTGATTTGGAGCTTACTCAGCTTAGCTTCTTCAAGATCTTTTGTCAGTTCGCAGACTGAGACGTTTGTGACCTGTCAAAGCTAACAATTAACCTTAAATATTGATTCAGGATTTGGAAAATTCTTTGGGAGAAGTAGAATTCACAGACGGAATTCCTGATATCAAGTTCAGTAGGGTGAGTTCATATCTTTATATTACTTCAGCTAGGATTTCTTTATTTGTTTTCTTATTCGTATAACGGTCTGTTAAGTTCTTAACATCTGCTTACTTTGTTGAAGGTTCTTGGTAAAATCTGGTCTACAGCCCTCAAGTATCATTGTCGAATGCCTCCATACTTCACACTTGTTTTACGATCCCTAGCGTCATTGGAAGGTAATGCCACTCTAGTCCTTGTCCTAAGTCCTTGATTACCATGTTGTACTCTATGAACTTTTAGATTGGCGGTTTTTGCCAGGTCCTTGATTACCATTTTGTATTCTATGAACTTTTAGGATTGGCGGTTGCTGCAGATCAAGATTTTAAGACATTTGAGTCAGCATACCCATATGTTGCGCAGAAACTTCTCACTGATAATTCAGCTCCATCTAGAAAGCTTTTACATTCGGTGTGTGCTTCTTTTGCAAGTCATTGTATATTGCTTCTTTTTTTTTTTGTTGTTGAAACATCTCTTGCTTGTTTCACTTTACCTTTATTTAGCATTTTAGTTGACCTTTTCACGAACACAAGTTTTGAGTTTCCTTTTGCGGTGTCAACTAAAAGAGGCTATTTTCAGGAGTATATCAACTTGTTACATTACTTGTTTGATTTTTATTTCATCTGACGTATGCACAGGTTGTTTTCAACAAAAGAAAGGAATTCCAATGGAAAAGACTCCAACTGTTTCTAAGGGTTGGTGCAACTAGGTAGGTTTTTTACCTTTTTACTCCATACTATTAGGTAACCTGCATGACTATATTTGTAGAGGATGCTACTTCAGGTTGCTTTGATTCTTTCTACTCCACAGTTTTTTTGCTCACTATATCTTTTCTTTTTCTTTTTCATTCGTGTTTCTATATTTTAGTATCATTTCAAGTTTACTAAATCTTTTTCAATGTGCTGGCTCCAGAAATGGCTCACAAAGGGTTACCTCATCAAATTCTGATACTTCGAATGCACCAAATGGGCGTAACGGTTTAGTTGATTTAGCAGACTTAATTCTGAGACTCTTACCATCAAAAGATGGTGCTGTCCTTAGAAGACTCCTGGCGACTGCAGTATGTAGATTATTTTGCTACTTCTAATAACTTCAATTGTTCATTAATCATTGTCCTGCTTCCCATAGTCGCACGTATTGGTTTCTTAAAACTTTTTTTGTTGGTCAAACAGGATGGGCCTTCCCTGGTTCGAGCTATGGTGTCAAAGGAGGCATTATTCTTCCGCCAACAAATTAGTAAAGCTCTTGCTGATTTGCTTTACCAGTGGATGAGTGAAGCTCTCGGACAGGGTAATACTACAAATGCTTACAACTCTCGAACAAGAATGGCAAGTGCACCTCAAAACAAAGATGCTGGTTTGGCTTCTGGTCTCACTGTTTGTGTCTACGGCTACCAGTCTTTGCTTAGAGATCGTCGGTTGAAATTTATTTTCTCCAAGGTACTAGAGTCAACAAGGAGAGAACAACCTCTTTTGATGATCAAATTTGGATGGGTTTCATTATTGATGTTCTTAACAGCTTCAGCCCTGGCTTGTCATCGCGTTCTAGTTTCATGGTCAGAAATGTATTTTGCTCCATTATCATTTTCTCCTTCTCGTCGGCTTGCAGTCAGTGTATAAATGTATATATTTGAAGTGAAGAAGCATACAAAGCTTTTTACATTTCTTTATAGATCACTGTATGAAATACCAATTATAAATTGTAGGGGTCAATTTTTTTGGTTTCACCTATTTACCACCCACACTTTTACTCTTTCCCACCCCACCTCACAATTGAAAAAAATAACCACTTTGCAATTCTACTTTCTTCTATTTACCACCTACAAAAGTAAATAGGGTTTGACTTAGGCTAGTATTTGTCTTCTTCTTCTAACTCTTCTACTTTCATTAAAACACCATTAGAAAACCATTAAGTTTGAAAACCCTAGGTTAGATTATGTTTATTCAATTATAGTACACCAATTTTTGTCTATTCTTGTAGTTTTTTTGTTTTCGTGAGAGATTATTATGGAAGATTTCAATATTGAAATTGAAAACCTAATGCAGAATTCTCAAACCTTAGATGATTTGCACATCCAAGAGGATTCTATTGTTGTCTAATCTACTAACACGAAATTTACTGAAGATGGTATAGTAAGTGATTACAATTGATTTTTTTTTCCTCCCTTCAATTTTCGACGAGTTTACTGATCAAAAAAATAAAATAAAATAAAAATCGACGAGCTGGTCTACATAGTCTGAACGACTATACCATAGGTTAGTCGTCAGTAACTGGACGACTATGGTAACAATAGTAATGCTGCTGGAGTGAACGACCCTAACTAGCTCTGGTCGTCAGACCCAAGACGACTACGTAGTTACTCAATCGTTCATATGTCAACGTCTGTTATAGCTGAAGAGTCTTTTCCTTGTTGCAAGATCTTTACAACCAATTCATTGGCCATCCCAAAAGACAATCAGATGAACAAGTCATTCATGATGAAAACAAAGAGGATGGGCTCGTTGTAGCTGTTGTAGGCGAACATAATGCGGACCAACTACAACCAATTGATGATGATTGCTTTGATTCTACCGAATTCTTTACCACAGATAAGGTAGTGTATTTCATGTTTTGCGAATAACATGTTAAGGTTAATGCTTTTTTCGTTTTGTATAATGGTTGTGTTAATATATGATTTTTTTCATGTGTAGACATTTGATTCAAGAGAAAGCGTCATCAATTGGTGTCACGAGATCGGCAGTGAAAATAATGTAGTTGTTGTGATTGCAAGGACGGTGAACAAGAATGAGAATCAAGGTTCTAGAGATTCGGCCATTATATTTGGAAGCGAAAAAGGGGGAAAATACAGAAAAGGAAAACACACAGTGAGTCCTTCTAAACGTAGAAAATGAACCGGTTCAAAAAAAGACGGATGTCCCTTTCGGATGCGATCTACATGTATAGCCGCTTCAAAATGGCATTTGGTTGTCAAAGTTGGACACCATAATCACCCTCTGCAGATACACTTTTGGGTCATGCGTATCCCGCTAGATTAACACGAGATGAAAAGGACTTTGTTGTTTTCCTCCACGAACACGGTGTGCCACCTAGACTGATTCAAATTGCTTTGAAGAATAAATTTAAGAAAAATGTTTCAACTGTGAGGACCATAGACAACTGGCTGCAAAAGCATAGTGAATCCGTATATGCGGGAAGGACGAGGATGCAATTACTGCATAAGTATCTCGATACTGCCCATTACGTCACATGGAGTAGGACAAATTTGGAGACAAATGAGGTGACAGATATCTTTTGGGCACATCCCGAATCCACTAAGTGTGCTCAGTGTTTTCCCTCGGTTGTCATTATTGATTGTACTTATAAAACAAACAAGTGGAAATTGCCGCTATTTCATGCGGCGGGTATGACATCCATGGGTACGACATTCTCCATTGCTTTTGCATTCATGAGCGCTGAGAAAACAGGGAACTACGAATGGGCCTTGCAACATCTGAGATCACTTTACTCTCCGACAAACTTGCCATTTGTCATTGTCACAGACAACGAACAAGCATTGATTAACGTCATTGGTAATGTTTTTCCAGATGCACGAAGATTGTTATGCACGTGGCATATTCAGAAGAATGTATATTCTCATTTCCGAGAAGCAACTAACAAAGAAAAAATTGTGAAAGAATTCAAAGAGAAAGAGAGAAACAGTGGTGAAGGCGCAATTCCTAAGAAAGACAAGGGTAAAGTTACTCAAGAAGATGAAGAAGAAGAGGAAGAAGAGGATCCTCTGAAGGATCTAGAACATGATTGGGGGCGTGTTTTTAGGATGGAAACGATATCTTTGTTCGAAACGGAATTGGAGTCTTTTGTTCGTAAGTATCAGATTCGTTATCCTGAAGTAATTACATATCTGTATAACTCGGTACTTGTGAATAAGGACTGAGATAAAATTATGTAAAGAATTTTGTTAATAAGAATCTTTAAAAAGAATGAAAGAAAAACACTTACAAATTTCCCAGTAGCAGGTTGGGATGGATTAAGTCGTCTATTGGCGGGTTGGTGAAGTCTTCTATTAGGATTTTGCACAATAAGATGCGAAACAGAAGCAAACCACTCCATATAACCATCATTAGAAGCCCAAGGAAGGCCATGATCAACGGGACACGACCTCAACTCTTGACTAAGTAATGCATTTCTCCATTGCTCCCAATGCCAATTAGCTTTGCTATACTGCGCTTTATAAGTCGAAGCTTTATCCCCCCTACGACGAGTTTCTGTTTCCAATGGAGGTCCAGGTTTGATTTGAACCCTACCAAATTGACGAAGCACCCTTACCGGGTAGATTGGTTCAGCAACATCAAAGCATTTCATGGTTCCTGTATACCGAACAATTTCCTCCAATTGCAAATATCTTCCTCTTTTCTCATACGGATTCCAAACCACCTGTAACATATCAACATATATTGAGATACCAAATACTAAATAATTGTAAGTAAAACATCATAGTTAATTGAACATACATCCCGAGGTGTAAGATCATCAAGTTGCTCCCTAATAGTAGCAACAGAAGATGGGACTGGAATTTGTGGTTGCCATTTACAAACTCGAGGCGACGACTCTTCGTAATCTGAATTTGGACTACACCTACCGAGAGATGGAAAATATTCATAAATCCAAACCTGTCACAGAAACCCTTTGTTGTTAGACTTGCATTCTATAAACTTTCATACAATTAGAGAAACACAACAACTAAAAGAAAAACTACCTGCAACAAAGTGATACAACCAGTCAATCCTAAAGTTCCATGGCGAGAAGCAGATCCCATTTGATGAAATAAATAAGATAGAATTGCAGAGCCGAAGGAAACGCTATCAAGATGATTAATATCTACCAAGCACTGAATCCAGTAGGCCCCAATTGCATTTCTACTTTTATCTGGACATAACACAGAGCCAATGAAGTGAAGCATGTATGCTCTCGAAACAGCTTCTTTATCTTTGTTAGAGGATTCATCGTTTACGTGCTTCCAATTGTTCCTCAACCAACTCAGAGTAAGTGTTGCTTTCTTGT
Source organism: Papaver nudicaule (assembly GCA_023529015.1). Lineage (NCBI taxonomy): Eukaryota > Viridiplantae > Streptophyta > Magnoliopsida > Ranunculales > Papaveraceae > Papaver > Papaver nudicaule. Next base: position 34,858 of record JAJJMA010221044.1, on the reverse strand, counting down.
TACTGTTAAATTCTTCTTTGACCTTATCCTCGGTAGTGTGCAGATACTTAGCAACTAGTTTAGACGTTTCATCGGCGTCTAGCTCTCTTGGAGATTTTCCATGTACTGCTGACCCATCCATCTTCAGACCAAGGATATTAATAACATCAACTAAGGTAATAGTCATTTCACCGAAAGAGAAGTGGAATGTATTTGTTTCAGGATAAAATCGCTCGATAAATCCACTACATAAAGCCTCATCATGTTTCTGGTGTACATTTTCAGCAATATGAATTAACCTAGTCTTGTTTAACAAGTCTTTGATGAATTCACATGAATCAATTTCCAATCAGAATGTGCTTTAGCATGATTGGGTACAGACAATGTTCTCGATAATGTCTGCATAACAAGCATTTTATTTAATGTTTAACAACTTGATAAATTCAATAAAAAAAACACTTTAGAACAACTTAAATTGTTACCTTTCCACTCCAAATGAATGCTGCAATATGGTCTTTATATGTGATCAATAAGGACATATTTTGAGGAGCTCCACAATCTTCAACATTTTCAGAGGGAGAGGAATCATCGTTTTGTGTACCTCTACAATAAAAAAAAGAAGAAGCTTAAACAACACTGAATAGTTATTTCTTATAAAACAAAGAAGAATCAAATAGAAAAACTAGGTATAACTAAGTAAACCTATGGTCGTCTAATCTGCAACGACTACAAATAGACCTAGTCGTCCAGATGACAACGACTACAGTTCAATGAAGTCGTTCAGGATGAAACGACTAGACTTCATCCGAGAAATGGGAAAACAGAAGTTCAACTAAGTAAACCAAAGGTCGTCCAAGGTGTAACGACTACGGATAGACCTAGTCGTTCAGATGAGTACGACTACAATTCAATGAAGTCGTTCAGAAACAAGCGACTAGCCAAAATCCGAGAAACAGGAAAAAAAAAGTTTAGATCGGGAATTCTCGTCGACCATAACTGAACGACTAAACCATACCGCAGTCGTTCAGAGTGCAACGACTAGTTCGTCTGCCATTACCAAAATCCAATAGAAAGAAACACAATATATACATGCAATCCAATTGAATCAAATAACAGTATCAAGAATCGTATAAATCAAACATTGCTCAAGATAAAAATCACTTATTTATCGACTCAAATTAGGGCATGAAATTAAAATAAACAATAAACTAAAGGTTAATGAGATTACCTTTTTCTTGATTTTGAATTGTCTTCAACAACATTCTTCTTCTTTGGAGGCATCAATTAGAATCAGTAGAGGACAAGGAGAATGGAGATCGGGTTTTCTGTGGGAGAAAAAAAAAATCCTGTTACTGGATGGGTTTTCTTAGGTTTAGGTATAATGAGGTTTTGGTGGGGTGGAATTAATAGTGGGTGTAGATAGTAAAGTCAAAGGGGTGGGAAATAGGAGTTCTACAATTTTTTGTAGGTGGTAATTAGGGAAAACGTAGGTGGGATTTTAAGTGGGTGGGAAAGAGTGAAAGTGTGGGTGGTAAATAGGTGAAACCATTTTTTTTTACAGCCCAGATGTTCTTGGTTGGTTCTTACTCTTAGTACGTGCCAGTAAAATTTGAAGGAAAAAATTCTAGACTGTATAATAAAGAGACTAGTCCCGCTATGGAATCGTCTCAAGTGGCTGTATGAGTTTCGTTACATTGTCTGGAAAACCAGCATTCGATCCAATCGTTTTTTTTTTTTTTTTGAAAACAAGTCCTTTTTGTTTTCCTTTTTTTTTAAAAAATTTAATTAATAATTAATCTTACATATTATTGAGTTCGATTACACAGATTGTGGACCCTGCTACAGAAGATAAACAGGTTGCCGTGCTAGCTTACCAGTGAGCCTCATGAGGAACCAACCAAGAAAGCCGAAGCTGGATGGGGGGGCTGAGTATGTCACAAGGGGGGCAAGTTAACTCTACCTTCCATGTCAAATTCTGCAGTAATGCGCCATCTGTGACTCGAACCTGGAACCTCCTGGAGCGCATCAAACCTCTTGAGGAACGGGGATGACCAGCTGAGCTAGCTACCCGTCTTTTTTTTTTTTTTTTTTAATAATAATTTTTTTTTTTTTTTTTGATAAACCATAGGAAATATTATTAAACAAAATATAAAGTTGGTACAAGCTGATGAGATCTTAACTTAGAGATATATACATATAGCTAGATTTTGTTGCTCCAAATCATCGAAAAAGATCCGACAATTGACAAAATTGAGCAAAAACTTGGCTAGACTATCAGCTAGAGCATTACACTTCCTATTTACATACACAAACTTAACAAACTTGAAAGTTTTACAAATTTGAGTAGTAGACTCTAAGAGAGACTCCGTTCTCCAGTCGACAATGGAGTTATGTATAGCAAAAAAGTCGACAACAGACTTACTATCACTGCAAAATACGACATCGGTAAATTCCTTACTTATAGCCCATTTCATTGCTTCTTTAGTTGCTCGTCCTTCTGCTTCTGTAGCATTGGGACATCATCCATTCCCACCTGCAAAATTTAAAATATCACCTTGAGCATTAGTGTAGATAATACCATAAGCAAAAAGGTGAGTGCGTCTCACATATGCAACATCAAAGAAAACATAGTGCACATCCTGTTGGATGTTTTTCAAGCCATTCAGACAACTAGGATGATCAGCAGAACACAAAGCACGTCTTGGAGTCACTAAGTTACACTGAGAAGAAGCAGCTCTAAGTAAAGTAGGTAATCCTTTATAATATGACTGGTGAGTTCAACATGATTAGGGGATTTATGCTCATAGACTACTTTACATCTGTATTTCCAAATATACCATAAGACATAAGTTATAAGCTCTTTTTTCTGGATGGTTGGATGCCCAATTAGCTAACCAATCTTTAAAACATAGGTGATTATTAGTACTAAAAAAAGAAGATCTAGATAATCCCCTCCGTACTGCATCTGTAAAAACACATTCTCTAAAAAGATGTTGAACAAATTCAGTAGCCTGAGAACTACATAATAGACAAGTGGTATTAATAGGAATAAAACGACCGAGCCTACCCCTGACAGACAGACAGTCAGTTACATCCCTCCAAAGAAATATTTTAACTTTAGGTATTACCCTAAGATACCACAAATTGATCCATGGTACAGTTGTATGATTATTATTTTGAGCAGTAAGAAAATTATATGCAGATTTAACAGAAACATTACCATCTCTTGTGCCTATCCATTTGATAGTATCCATGTTAGCATGTTTATCAGGAGGATCTAAAAGTCTTATCTTATCAACAGTATCAGAATTAAACAAATAATTCAACAGTGGAAAGTTCCACTCATCATTAACAGTAGTAAGATCAGCCACCTTAAGAGTATTTGTCAAAGGAACATGTGAATTTAAAACAGGAGCAGAATAATCAGGTAACCACTTGTCAGTTGTGGCAGCAATCTGAGAATCTGTACCTAAAGCCCAACAGTGGTTTCATTTAATGATCTTAAGCCCTTTACAAATACTAGTCCATACCCAAGATTGTCTGGATTTTTTCTTACAATGTAGTGGATCATCATGGGGAAAGTATTTACATTTGAGAATTTGTGTCCAGAGTTGATTGGGATTGATAATCAGACGCCAAGATAACCTTGTGACAAGGGCTAAATTAAATTTATGAGGATCCTTAAGACCTAAGCCCCCTGCAGCTTTGCTAGAACAAATAGAAGACCAAGATTAAGATACATATGCCTTTTGCCTTCCTCTTTTTGCCACCAAAAATCCCTCTGAAGGTTTTTTAGTCTCTCTAGGGTTTTAGTCGGTAAAGCAAAACACATCATTTGAAACATAGGCATTGCACTTGTAACAGATTGAATTAGAACTGTTCTACTGGCTTGAGATAACAGTTTAGCTTTCCATCCCTGAATTCTCTTATAAACATTATCTAACATGTTTTGATAATTGAAAGCCTTAGACCTATGAAAAAATAACGGAGTTCCTAAGTATTTATCATTCTTTGTAATTCTATTTACTTTAAGAATTCTAGCTAATAACTAACAATGCTTATTAGGGACCTTGGAACTAAAGTAAACCCCTGATTTCTGGTAGTTAACTAGTTGCCCAGATGAATGACTAAACATGTCAAGGATATTAAGCAAATTTCTAGCTTGAATGACACTAGCATTACAAAATAAAAAAAAATCATCAGCGAAAAACAGATGAGTGACCGAAGGACTATGAGAAGTTACCTTAATTCCACTAATAAGATGAGCAGATTCAGCATGATGTAATAGTCTAGAAAGAGCTTCCATTGCTAAAATAAACAAAGCAAGAGACAATGGATCCCCTTGTCGAATACCCCTAGTGGGAAAATAGGTTTCCGAAGGGGATCCATTAACAAGTACAGAAATACACATATATATTAAATCACAGAATTCAGAACTGAAACCTTATAAGCTAAGAATATGGATAAGAAAGTCCCATTCTAATCTATCAAAAGCTTTGGAGCGATCAAGTTTCAAGGCCATAAACCCCGTTTTCCTTTTAGAAATTTTCATAGTATGCAATAATTCATGAGCCACAATAATATTGTCAGTTATTTGACGTTTAGGGATAAAAGCCGACTGATTCGGGGAAACTAACTTATCTAATAAAGGTTTGACCTATTTGCTATAATTTTGGAAATCAATTTATTCATTGCATTACTCAAACTGGTTGGCCTATAATCAGCAGGGTTAGTAGGTAAATTAACCTTAGGTATAAGGGATATGAAATTATGATTAACTTCCTGAGCAAAGTTCTTTTCTGTAAAAACTTTTTGAACCCAATTAACGATATCATGTTCTAAAAAATTCCAATGATGCTGAAAAAATCCAGGGGGGAAACCATCAGGTCCTGGTGCCCCCCAAGTATTCATCATAAATAGAGTATTCTTAATCTCATCATATGAAGGAATAGCACATAAACCAGCATTATCAGATTCATTTAAAACAGGTTGAATAATCTGGGGAAAAATAGGGTCAATATCACATTGAGAAGACATGGATATACTCTTAAAATGTTTAGCAAGAAGTTGGGATAACAAATCTTGTCCCTCAATCCACAAACCAGTGGAATCTCTTAAAGCAGTAATCCTATTAATTCTTCTTCTTTCACAGGCATGCTGATGAAAAAATTTAGTGTTATGATCATTCAAATTTATCCACTTATCTTTAACATGCTGACCCCAATAAACTTTCTCTATTTCATACCAAGACTGAAGCTCAAGTTGTAATTGTTTTAATTTGTATTTGTTTTCTAGAGTAAAAGGCCTAGCATTAAGTCTGTCAATCTGAGTTAAAATCTCAGCTATATTACGAAAGATATTACCAAATTCAAATTTATTCCAAGAACTCAATGTAGAACTTAATGAAGACAGAATATTTGGAAATTCTTTACCCACAGTGTGACTCTGAGTAACATTTGTATCAACCACCTAAGAATATGCTTGATGTTGTTGCCAACATTGCATATATCTAAGGCCGGTTCCAATGGAACCTCTCAAATCATCCCCTTTGCAATCCTAGGTGGACTAGCAAAGCTGAAATGGGGCAGTGGGTATCGATGAAAATTTCATCGACAGATGGAAAAAGCATCGTCGATGGAATTTCCATCGAAGTCGATACTATTTCCATCGATGTCGATGGAATTTCCATCGTCGATACTTTTACCATCGACCAGATGTCGCTCCAATCCAACGGTTCAATTCGAAGCGCCTATTTAATGCACCCCAAAACGTTTTGTTCTTCACATTCTTCATCACATTTGTCACATCAAACACAATTTTACTCCTCTGCAATCAACAATTTCTGAATCTAATTTTTTTTCTCACTCAATGGAGTATGAACATGATTCTTCGGACTCTTCTGATGAAGAGATGCAAAGAAAAATGATTGATTTTGATTCTTATCAAAAAAGAGTTCTTCAAATGCTGCAGGAAATTGATTCCGACTCTGATGAAGAAAGAGCGCAGTTCGACACTTTGTTGGAGGTCTATACTGGCACAATACCTTCAGGACCTGAGCCAAAAGCGGTGCAGTGTAGGCGATACACTTACCGTGATCGGGAATTCTACCATGAGAAACTGATGCATGATTATTTCAATGAAGACTGTGTGTATTCCGACCAAGATTTTCAGCGTCGCTTCCGCATGCCCCGACACTTGACGAAATTTATTATTTCAGAGCTTGTAAGAGTTGAACCTCGATTTGATTATCAGTTTGATTGTCGTGGTGTTAGAGGTCACAGTCCGGAGCAAAAGGTAACGGCGGCCTTGAGGATTCTTGGTTACGGTTGTCCGGCAGATTCCCTTGATGAGTACATCCGAATGGGCAAAACAACTGCCTTCAACTATCTCTCGTTGTTTTGCGAAATCATCATTGATCATTTCGGTCCAGAGTATTTGCGCAAGCCCAACCAGAAAGATATTAAAGAGATATTGAAAGTGAATACGGCGAGGGGTTTCCCTGGAATGCTCGGTAGTCTCGACTGCATGCACTGGGTGTGGCAAGGGTGTCCAACAATGTGGGCTGGACAATACAAGGGTCATTACCCTAAGCCAACTGTCATTTTAGAAGCTGCGGCTACTGAAGATTGTTGGATATGGCATGCTTTTTTTGGTCTTCCTGGTTCGTAAAATGACATTAATGTGTTGCACAAATCGCCTCTTTTCGAAGACCTTAAGAAAGGCCAAGCCCCCCCCTGTTAATTTCAATATCAATGGACATCAGTACAGTAATGGGTATTATCTTGCGGATGGAATATATCCTAAGTGGTCAACACTGGTTCAAGCGTTTAGGGGAGTGCCTACAGGAAATACTGGTAAGGCAATGAGGCATTTCAACAGAATGCAGATGGCCTTCAGGAAGGATGTTGAGCGGGCCTTTGGAATTCTGAAGAAGAAATTTGCTATCGTTTGTGGTCCTTTCCGTGGTTTGAGTCCCCGTGAAATGCATAAGACTATGCTCACTTGCATAATTCTGCATAACATGGTAATCCAAGAAACTCGTCGTAATGCTACCTAGACCAACTATCCAGACGAGGACTTGAGGGAGGATGTTGTGCCACAACGGGGAATAGGTGCAAGGGACTATGCGCGGATGACGAATCACATTCGTAACCCAAATTTGTACGAAAGATTAAGGAGTGATCTTTGTGCACATCTTTGGGCAGAAGAAGGACGAAGAGCTGCAGGACATGGTGGAGATGAAGAAGATGAGATGAAGAAGTTCGTGCTCCTCGTTGGGAAACAGCTGCTGCCTTTGAAGATGGATTGAATGAAGATGAAGATGATGATGATGATGATGAGGATGATGATGATGATGAGGATTAATAATTGTTTTTCTTAGTTAAGAGGATGATGAACATGATGATTAAGTGGGTTTTTTTTTTCTGTAATTTTTGTTTAGTTAGTATTAATGAAGATTAACTTTTATATAACTAGAGATTTTCATTAAAATTAAAGACAGTAATTACATTAAAGAGGGTGTGCCATGCCCTCTACAAAATATAGACCCAATATAGAGCCGTGTCGTTCCGATATAATTAGTAAAAAGGGTTTGCCAAGCCCTTTTGCAACATAAAAAAAAAAACTCCCGATATAATTAGTAAAAAGGGTGTGCCAAGCCCTTTTGCAAAAGACCATCCGATGATGGTAACGCAATTGCCATTGTTGTTGAAAATCGGCAAACTGCTGATACTACTGATGATGATGAGATGCTGATACTACTGATGATGATGATGATACACATTGCCGCCATTGATGATGATGATGCTGATACTTGATGATTGATGATGATACACATTGCTGCCATTGATGATGATGATACACTTGCTGCCATTGATGATAATGATACACTTGCTGCCATTGATGATGCTGATACCCTTACTGATGCGACCCCCCACTCCCCATGAATGATAATGATAATGATGATGGAGATGCTACTCGTCCATTATCGGCATTGGCGGATGGGATATGAGCTGCTCCTTGAACGTCAGACTCAAGAGCGGCAAGCCGTTCTGCCTCCATCTGCCTTTTGATCCACTCGAAGTCCATCTTCCAGATGTACAGTTGTTCATCATTCATGTTAGAGGTATTGGCATTCATGATCTTATGCTTATCATGGTTATGCACATACTTCTCCTGTGAGAGGCGACTTTTTTTAAGTTCACCTGTCAGAACCCTGCGTTCAGCCGATCGTTCCTTGGAAGTTTCCTTGAGGTGGGCAGTGTAGGTATCCATGTTGAAGCCTTTCCCCTCAACAGCAGCATCAGCCTTTGCTTGTCGTAGCTTCTTGTCCTGGTTCCTACCACACAATAGCTGGAACTTCAGGGCATTTGCGGACGCCTTCTCAGTCGTGATCCCTCCACTGCCTCCACTGCCACCACTGCCTCCACTGCCACCACTGCCACCACTGCCTCCAATGCCTCCTGCACCTTGTGACCCCGTCTGTGAGGGAAACTGGGACGCAAAGGGCGAGGATGGAGATTCCTGGGAGTGAGGCGAACCTTGATTGTACGGTGAAGCTTTAGGAACCGACTTTATCTGGAGAAGCATCTTTGGGTCGTACTTAGGCAGCACTTTCAAGATATGGTAACACTCCTCGTAGGCAAATGGTTTCCCGTGCTCTCTCTTCCAGGCCTCGCGACACCTCCGTTCGACGTCCGTGTCACCCTCCCCACTTTGTCTTCGACGTTCAGCCTGCACAATGGCGGCAACAAAGAGTTGCACCTGTGCGTTGATGGTGACGAAGTGGTTGCACAAAGAAACTTCCGTACGGCAAGTGACATTCATTGTCTCCTGCTCGAATTGGTCATAGATGCTCCCCTAGAGTGTTGCCCTATCTTGATGAACACCGGTAATCGGATTTTCAGTAAAGCGGACATAGTTAGAACATATGATCATGTCCTCAGATACGGTAAAAGATTGCCCGCGGCTTCCTCTCCCAGCATTTCTTTCTCCCATTTCTTGACTATCCTCATCGTACACTTCAGGATCATATTGAGTAGATTGAGTAGCAGCTTGTTTTCCCTTGTTTTTTGCTTTGCCGCGTGCCATATAGAAGCCGTGCACAGCGGAGGGTGTGTCCAATGCAAACAAATAGATAGCGGAGTGCGCAATTGTGGTAGATATTAGAAAACTACTACAAATGTTGCAAAGGTGTTTGTTGATAAGCTTACAAATGAGGGTATATATAGGCTTTATCAAATCTGAGCCGTACATCTATATCGATGGAAATTCCATCAACCTTGACACTTTTTGTATCTGTCGATGGAATTTCCATCGACGATACTATTTCCATCTGACGTTGCAAATTTGCAACTTTGCAACGTCAAAACACCTGTTTGCTAGGTCCATAACCAGCGAAAACACCCTTAATTTGGGTTTTTGGTGTCCCATAGGAAGCGGCCTAAGAGGTTTATTTCTGTGATCACAGTGAGGCACAGTTTCCAGCATAATGGGTGCATGGTCTGAAGCCACACGTGTGAGGTGAAGATTGTGAGACAAAGGGAAGAGTGCAAGCCATTTATGATTGACAATAACTCTATCTATTCTTTCCTGAATATGACTTCCTCCTACTCTTTGATTTTTCCAAGTGAAAGGAAGACCCGAAAATTTTAAATCAATGAGACCTAAGGCCGGTTCCAATGGAACCTAGAAAATGTGCCCTTTTGCAATCCTAGGTGGACTAGCAAAGCTAAAATGGGGCAGTGGGTATCGATGGAAATTCCATCGACAGATGAAAAAAGCATCGTCGATGGAAATTCCATCGACATCGATACACTTTCCATCGATGTCGATGGAATTTCCATCGTCGATGAAATTTCCATCTACCAACAGTAATAATTTGAATTTACCATTTACTATAAAATGCGGTAAACTTGAACCCAAAATTCACACCAAAGTTTTCACTCTCTCTTTAGCTCTTTCTACCCTCTTCTGCTCTCTTTCACTCTGTTTTCACCCTCTCTTTAGCTCTTTCTACTCTCTTTTAAAAATGGGAGAAACATCCAAATTTGTTAATTGGTCCAGAGTTGTGGCAGAAGCCGCCGAAAAAAGATACTACGAGGGATACAAAAAAATAGAGGAATCCAAAAAACAGAGGAGAATTCAAGTTTTGGAAATTAACGAGGTCAAGGTTCCAGCTAGAAAGCAAAGAAAGGTTCAAACAAAAGGCAAGGAAAATCTCAAACCTCAAAATATGAAAGTGCAACCGAAAGGTAACTTGAGAATTATTAAAACTGGAAAAAATCCAGGACAATCATACAAAGAACGTATCGAATGGAAGTTGCTTCAGTTGAAAAAATTCAATAAGGGTTCAAAGATAGTGAGAGAGCAACAAACTGAAGTTCATGAAGAAGATAAACAAGTGTTTGAAGATAGGCAGAGATTTTTCGCCAAGTCGATTTTTATGTATTAGATTCCTATGGAACCTAGAGAACAAGCCCCTTTATTTAGTTAGTGAAAATATATGATGTAAAATATCTAAGAAATATGATGCTGTAAAAATTCTAAGAAATACGATGAATGTTGGAATCCTTTCTATATAAACATAATTTTTTTTTAAAAACAATATCAATCAATATGGGTTCGCAGTATACAGAATCCGATGATGATCTTGGTCTTATCAATGCTTTAGTCTCCGTTCCTGTACTAGACGCACAAGAGTTTAGGCATGCAAGTTTTGGCAGGCATACGAGTTTTAGCACAAGAGTCAGAATTGGAAGGATCCTGAATGATTGTCGTATACTTGGAAATTACGTGCGTCAAGTCGCCGAAGAACAATGGGGATGGGATGAAGATCAAGTCGAAGCTTTGGCATCTGCCCTCTATAATGAAGAGCAACCAAGGGTGTTTGCATTATGGCGTTGCTACCGCGTGTTAAGACAAAGTCTACCTGGATTTTTCTAGGTGGGCTAGAACAAACATAACTACCAAATCAGCTTTAATTGTGCGATAGTAATGTAATTGGGTTATTTCAAATAAACGATGTACTCGGCTATTCTATCCACGTAACTGTTGAAAATCCTTGCACTGAAGTCGTTGAATGCGCCCATGAACAAATCCTCCTGCACATGCAAAAACATAATAGGTAATGGTACGGGAGAAAACACATGCAATCCTTGTTGTTTTCTCCCCTACCTTTACCTTACTATGTTTTGGCATCAATGCAATTCCAAAAAAACAATCCTGGGTTGAAATCCTTGCACTGAAGTCGTTGAACCGGTCGAACAAATCCTGCACAAGCAAAATCATCACATGACAATGGTAGGCGATAAAATTTGCAATGCTTTCTGTTTTATCGTCTACTATTGTCACGTTGATGGTTTTGCATCGGTGCAATGCATAATAAAACACGCCTTGTTATGTTCTGACCTAACACAGTCATTTATCTTGGTAAAGGTCATCCGGCCGTAGTTGCGGTAGTTCGACCCACATAACGATTAACAAGAAAAGTTTTTAGGACACGGTAATGTCGTTCGTATTTGAATTTCTTTCCTTTACATCGTTGCCATTCCTTCAAAGTCCTCGCCAGATTTTCATCATCGGTATCTTCCGGAAAATGACCTTTGATCAATCTCCCCAAGTGCATAAATTCATGGACTCTTAGGTGTATTTTTCTCCAACGCGACCACAACGTATTTAGATCACGCACGACTTTGGAAGTACGTCTATCTAATTTGAATTCTGCAGTGACAGTAGTCCACAATTGTGGCTCGTTTACCTTAACACGATTGCGTTTTATATCGTCCGGGGTTGGATAAAAAATCATACAGTTTGTACAAAGACATAAATCTTCATTCCACGTAAACTTAGGACGAGGTTTAGGTGAATCTGGTAATGAATCTAGCGGATTTGCTGGTTTTTTCGGTGCATTTTGTTTTTTAGATGACGAAGAAGAAGAAGTTGTGGAAGCTTTGCATCGCTTAACTGTTGGGTTACCATAGTGTCTAGGAGGAGTAGGATATAATCTCTTAAATGGAGGAGGAGTGAATAAAGGAGGAGGTTTCGATGAAGGTTCAGTGTAGTAGTAGTTATGGACTAATTTTTCCGTTATGCTTCGAAATTTAGGTGATGCCGAAGGAGTACCGAGTAAAATAAAGTTTGGAGGAGAAGATGGTGGAGTTGAATATGATGTTAGAGTGGCTTGGGAAGATGATGGATTTGACATTACGAAAAAAATTGATTTATCAGATGAAATCGAGGGAAAACTAGAAAAATATCGAACTAAGTTGTGAGTGAATGAAGTGAAGACCAAGTTTGAGTTTATATAGGATTGGGGCGTGAAATATAGGCCATTGGATGACCCTAATCTCCTCGATGGAAATTCCATCGTCGACAGAAATTCCATCGACGTCGATGGAATTTGTATCTGTCGATGGAATTTCCATTGACGATACTATTTCCATATGGCGTTGCAAAGTTGCAAATTTGCAACTTTGCAACGTCAAAACCCCTGTTTGCTAGGTCCATTGTCGGCCAAAATAGCCAAAATTTGTGTTATAATGTCTCCATTGGAACTGGCCTAAGTCATGTATGCAACTAAAAATGTATGCCTGAGAACTAGCATTTGTAGTGTTTCCACCTTCCTTTTCAGACATATGCATTATGAAATTTAGATCACCTATAATTGCCCATGGTGTATCCTGAGTATGCATGTCTTCTAAAAATTTCCATTGAGAAATCCTGGCCTCAGCCTTTAATGCACCATACATAAAGGATATATGCACTGTAATAGTATTTTTTAAAATTCTAAAATGAAATTTTTTAAAATCAATGAGACCTAAGTCCTTGTATGTTTCACCTGACTTTTCTTGCCACTTTTTTCCCTAGTGGGGCTGTGAAATTTAGTCCTAACCTGAAAATACTAGGTCACCCTTTCCTAATAATACCTGATATCAGCCCCCTCTTGTTTTCATTTTTATTAAAATCTAAAATAAAATCCAAATTCAAGTATGACGTCGAACAAGAATCACACCTAAACTCAAGAAATGACGCCGAAAAGGTTATTCGAATAAAACCTCATCTGTTTCTATCTTATCTTACTAATATTAAGGAAATTAGGATTTTCCACCAAGTGCACCTGATTTTACCAAGATACCCATAGTCTAATTTTTCTTTTCTGTTTGTTTAGACATTTTTGTAATATTGTTGAACAATAGGGGCAAATAAATTAACTGAAGTTTGTTTTGCGTAAAAACCCAAACAGGCAAACACAAAAAATAAATCAATTCAAGATCAGGAAATAAAATAAATCGGTACCCCTAAACAAAAAATCAAAAATCAGAAATCAAGACCCTAAATTTAAGAAACAGAGGTCATGAAAACAAACCACATTAGGCTTGAATTCTTTCAACTCCACTTGAAGTTCTCTTATATAATAGATCTGGATAAATAAATGAACTTACTACAAATTACCATTGCTAATCAATAAACCCACGAGACATCCATGACTGATTTATACACACATACAAACGAAATAGGTTTTGGTAATGGTGGTTGGGGATAATATTAATTAATGGGGTTTTGGATGAGGAAAAAGAGAAGAAGATAATGGTAGAAAATTTCAGAATGGGTTACTGAGGGTGATATATGTGTGATTGAAAAAACATAACAAAACCCCATTAATTAATATTTCAACCCACCACCACTGATTTGATCTTTGATGGAGAAAATTTCAAGTAAAAGAAGATGACAAGAGAAACATGCTTGAATAAACCAAAACCACTCTCAGTATTTTGTATGTTGTTGATCAGATCTATTCTAAGACTCCCTTTTCCTTAGCCCAAAATATCCATCACGCCATCTTTTAAGTTGTTGATGTTGCTGCCATTAAATCTTGGTCTTCTTAAACTTTAGTAATCAGATATCTAAATTCTACATTAAAATTTCATGGCGACGATACGTCCAAGAGGCAGAGAAAATAAAAGAGAAAATGTAGAAGAAGCGAGAAGAGATAAGAGATAAGATGAATGGATTTTTTTCTTCTCTGTTAATTAAATACAATGAGTCAATGACACTTAAACAGGTCAAACTAGCTGTGGCAAGTCAGGTTAATCCTAACATTATTTACATGGGTGTGTGGCAAAGTCATGTTACCATTTAAATTTACAAGAACGAACTCGCACGCGCTCTCTGCACGTGCCCTCATAATCTAGTCATTGATTAATTTGTTAGGTTGGAAATCCTTACAGATGCATGGTCGTCATGGTTTAGGAAGGTATACCATGACGACTATTCATGATCTGCCCCGAATTGGATATGACAATCGTAAGTGTTGTAAACCCAACCAAATTTTTGGAAAACAAATTGGTTATAATCGTCATGGTTGAAATGTAGACCATGACGATTGGAAATGCATCATCCACGGTCGTCATTGTTTATCTTTTAGATCCATGACGACTGCATGATCAAAATTTTAGATCTATGGCATTTGTAACAGACATATTTGCAACACAAATATTCGTCCTAATCTATTTTGCATTACCCACAATTACGTTCCTGATATAAGATACATGTTCTCTTCGATCAGATATGGATAAAATCAAGTGGTTCTCAGTAACCCAAACCTAGGTTAAGATTAATGCATTAAAAAATTCCAAAGTTCGAAAATTAGGTTTTCTAGGTATACCAATAATCGGTTGTTATATGCTATATAGGCTTATTTTGGTTGACGTTCTTCGTGGATGAAGAACATCAACAAGAATCGGTTGTTATGATAGTTGCACGATCGCCGATTATTGTATAGGGAAACAACATAAATTTGTAGTTGTTTCAATGTACTATCGACATATATAGAGTACCATGCATATCCGTCGATTGTTAACTCATTGTTGTTTATTTTGTTGTGACTAGGTAAAAAGAAGCTAGTGTTGTTTGGCTCCGCTGGAATCTTCAAAAGGAGTTAGATTATTCGGTTGCTCGTCGTGTAGGAGCCGGGGCATTTCCAAGAGGCTAAGAAACGTCGGGACCGAATTTTAGAAAGATGGTATAAGACGCAATACATGTATCAGATATTTTATTTTCGCGACCTTGCCACGTCCGCAATAGAGATAGCAGAGGTGTCTTATCGCGCCGCCAATAAAGAATGTAATACTTCTTATCACCTCTTAGAGGAGGCTCAAATCGTTCTTGAGAATAATAATAAGAAAATAGCCATGTTTCGAGAGATTATAGATGCTCTTGAATATGCAAGTAAATTTTTAATGTGTTTCCATTGACCTTGTTGCGAATTGTAAAGGTATGTTCATAATATTTCAATATTATTGTTTCCTAAAAAAAATGTTAACAGTTGGTGCATACACATGGATTTATCAGTTGATTATCATTAAGAGAAAATGTCAATGTTTCTGTAAGTTTCTAAGCTATAATTGACATATATGGGCATGATGCCGACTATGAACTCTAATTCAACAAAAAGTTCTAGAGTCGGTGTTTATGGACACAATAACAACCGATTTTGACGTTTCCGCACATCCAAATTGTCAAACTTCCAGAATCGTTCTGTCAGAAGAATCACAAAAAAATCTAGAATCGGCATATAAGGGTACCCATATATACCGATTATTGGTTTGAAAATCACACTATCATGAGTTAAAAAAAAAAACACTTCCATTCATTAAGCATGGTTCAAATAACAAAATACAATATACAAAAGCGACAAATATATGTAGTGGCTCGTTTTATATCATACCTCGGTTGAACACACTGGTGTTAGTATGTTAAGTCAGTTTTCAAGTTTAGTCACCAAAACAGAATCCTTGATTTAGTCTATAATATCATTCTCGAACTTGGATAGACTACATGTTGAGATAAAGACCTTTAGAAGATCGAAGACCGGAGCTTATTCACTTAATATTTATTGTCCTCTCGTCAAAAGGTTAGTAAGGATATTCCTTGATTTCGTATCTACCATTATACCAATTTAAAAATCGATGATGTTGTATATTTTGATTCCTATAAGAAGGAATAAAATATAGTTCTTTGAGTCTTAGCACAATGGATTACTCCACAATGATTCGAAGTTTTGAAACTTAAGAGTAGAAACGGGTTAGTGCACCAACTAAGTACCCAACATATTCGAGTACCCTACACAAACCTTGTTATGTGGAAAAGTTAATGAACTCACTTGGTATATGGTTCACGTACCCTACACGAACCTGTTCAGTTCAGGAATTCCTAAACTCAATATATGTCATATAGTTCACGTATCCTACACGAACTGTGCTGTCGAAACCGTACAAAAACTTTCAATGTTTATAAGGTTGGCGTACCCTACACGAACCATGCACAGTTCAGAAACTCATTTCTACCTTTTTGTCTTTCAGTTCGTGTACCCTACACGAACCTTGTGCCCGGTCTACATGCTCTATATTTTGGCACAACCTTCTTATAAGTCAAGATGCACCTTTTCACCACCTTAGGCCGTTTTGGCTATAGGCGGTTCAAGAAGTTTGGGTTGGACTTTTGAGTGGGTCATGGATATCTTTGTTCGTAAAGTTACTTGAGCCGTACTTAATGGTCATTGAATCTTTAAGCTAGACCTCCCTTGACAATCCATATAAATAGACGACCTTCTGCAAAAATACAACTTATATCCTCTACACATTATTGTGTACCCTTGCATAAAGGTTGGTCATCATCTCGAAACCTTTTATTAGGTTACGTCTATTGAAACACTTAACTTGAGGATCGTGAAATATTGGCCGGATTTCAGCATCTTGATCATGTATCTTGGGTCGATTGTATTATACTAGAACAATCAATTATCAATACCAAGATTTGATAGAAACTTCGTAAGGCTGCGCGCTGCGTGGTAAGACCTAGAAGTTCCACAATGATCACGAATTAGATATTGTATTAAGTTCATCAACGTTGTGAGGTAAATTAGTTAGGCTAGATCAATAAGACTTAACTAATATAGATTCGATTTCCCTGAACCTTGATTGATTAATCTAAAGGAAGTCCAAAACCAGGCGTCCGTGAAAGTTATATCCTTCACGAAGGACTGTGGAGCAACTCTTATGCTATAAAAGGATGTTAGCTATAAGGGAATCAAGTGTGTAGGTTTCTGCCGAAGCCAAGAGACGTAGGAGCACAACGGTAACTGAATTGCTTGGAGGGCTTAAATCGTTCTTAACTACCTTACAGTCTGAAGTATGATATAGTAAGCTAGTGTCTGTAGCGGCTTAATACTGCATTTGTTCAAACTAGATGAGATCCCGGGGTTTTTATGTTGGATTATGGTTTCCTTGTTAACAAAACTTCTAGGTGTCTTTCACTACTTTATCTTCCGCATTATATTTTCTCTGATTGATATATTTGAAGTAATTGCAAAGTTAGTACGTTGACTAGACCTTTAAGTGAATTCATCTATTTGAGATTACAAGGACTTGTCTTTATTAGAATTCAGTTCTTGAAAAAAGAACTCAAGTCAGGTTATTACTTGAATATTGATTTGTGAGATCGTTCAAGTAAAACAACCAAAACAGGCACGAACTAAAAGTTGGTGGTGTACTTGGTATCCCCTTTTTTTCATCTCGAAAGTTTATTTCTTAATAAAATCAAATCACTCGGTTCAAATAAATTGCGCCACTGATTTTATCCACCTTGATTAACTCACTATAAGGTTTCATGTTGGGCTCGTATTGTTTCATCCAATCCTCAGTGTGGTTCTTGGTGAATCCTGTCCAATAAGCCAAGTAAACCTAACCGATTTTATGTGCATTGTTTTGTAACCTAAGACCGATATAATGTATGTTGTTGATTTTGGCTATAACAATTTTTTTTTGTCTCTGATTGGTTTAGCCCAAGTTCCTATTTTGGTGTGAACATAAGATGTGCTCCCTGACCAAACCAATGAACAACACAAGTCCATGTATCCCCCAAAAGATGGCCACGTTGAGGCATTACCATCCAATGCCTATTGGTAATTATCTTCCCCTCCGGCGCTTGTATGCGAGCAACCAATTCATGGAAAACCACTTTTTTATCTTTATCTTTATCGTTGCCTTCTATCATCATTCAAATATAAAATTCATTGTCTTTCACTAGCTTTAAGGAAATCTTCCTCATATAATACTTGCATCGGGTTAGGTTCTCATTATGCACCGCCCTTGAATATCCAAATTGTTTCAAACAACGTGAAAACGATAATTTTTTACATCTGCATCAACGTCGTCGGTAGATGATACGTAGAGACAAACGATCAAAGGGAGTTTATTAAAATACATTTCTTATATCGTGAAACACGTTCGATGGGGTATACCATATCCATCCCTAAGAGTTTGTTGATCACCAAGTGCAGATCTTAAGGTAACCATTCCAGTTGGTTCGATTTGTAGACTCTCGTTTTCTTGATTGCAAGATCATAGCGGGAAAATATGCATTGAATTTTCTTGTACCCCCTTGACTCTCTTGCAATGGAACAACATACCCTTTGCCTTGAATTTTCAACCACTATTTCACCTCTATCCTTCTTCGGGCGACTCATTTTCTTTTTAACCACCTCCTCCTCGCACCTAGCCTTGACATGTTCATGTTGTGAAATGTCTCTATTATCATTCTTCGCATGCTGTGAAAGGTCCCTTTGATTATTGTTCACCTTCTTGTACTCTTTCTTATCCACCGTCATATCTGTTTGGGTATTTGGTTTACCTGCCGTCCTTTTCTTGATTGGTTCTTTAATCGGTTGCATATGCGGGTGAAAAACGAGTTTCAATTCGTACAACAAACATTGTTTTTGCACCTTGTTCTTCTTGGTAGTGCTAGATAATTTGACTTACATTTTTCGTCTCTACAAATGGTTCTTCGTCGGTAGCTGATGTCGGCATTGTTTTGAAAGATAGTTTCTTACAAAACAGATCAATCGCTTCAACTGGAATTACGTCTTTGTACTTTCCGTTTTAGAATGACATTAGTAGATTAAATCAAGTTTGTGTTTTGGCATCTAAGCCTGACAACTGACTTGACATACCAACGTTAATGGGTTTGACCGACCAATGCTCTAACATATAATGATTATAGATTAACGACACATGACTATTATAAGTGTGTTGATCTGACTAAAGGTGTTGAAGAATGGAAAGTTTGGAGATTCATGTTATCGGGTGTGATAGTAAAGTTGTGAGGTGGTTTGAGTTGAGTTGGTGTGCAATTTTTTCATATAATAAATTTACCGATACAAGCGAGTCTTTTTCCTTATTAAAATTCCAAAAACAATATCTTTTCCTATAAGAACGATTCAAAGGAATATCTTTTATCAAGTGCAAAAGTATCCATTTGACTTTGATGATATTTGAGATTGCAAAGCTTTGTCTTCTGGGAATTTAGGCTAATTTAGTTGCTCAAATAATATGTTACTGTCAATTTTCTTTCGATTATGTAAGATATTGGTATTTTTTTTTATTACGTTTAATTTATTAAGGTTGCCGAGTGTGTTACAGTATCTTGTTATAGATCTTGAAAAGACTACCGCAAAAGTGATTGCTATTTACTCCCTCCGTCCCACATAAAGTGAAAAACCAACTAGTTATTTATACGGGACGGAGGGAGTATAATGTAAAGTTATTCATGATTGTTCAGGTTGGGATTTAGATGGTGCCACTGTCATATAGGGAGAAAACGTGGTGCCGTGGGTTACCAAGTAGCCTTTAGGCCGATTCCAATGGAACACAGCAAACCCTCCCCTTTGCAATCCAACGTGGCCTAGCAAACCAAAAATGGGGCAGTGGTTACCGACGGTAATTCTATCGACAGATGGATTTACCATCGATCAGATATCGCTCCAATCCAACGGTCTAATACGTTGCGCCTATTTAATGCACCCTCAAACGTTTTGTTCCTCACATTCTTCATCACATTTCTCACATCAAATACAATTTCACTCTGCTGCAACAAACAACTTCTGAATTTCTTTCTTTTTTCTTGTTAATCAATGGAGTATGAACATGATTCTTCTGATTCTTCTGATGAAGAGGTGCAAAGACGAATGATCGATTTTGATTCCTATCAAAAAAGAATTGTTCATATGCTGCAGGAAATTGATTCTGACTGTAATGAAGAAAGAGCGCAGTTCGACACTATGCTGCAGGTCTATACCGGCGTAATACCAATGGAATCTGAGCCAAAAGCAGTACAGTGTAGGCGATACACTTACCGTGATCAGGAATTCTACCACGAGAAATTGATGCATGATTATTTCAATGAAGACTGTGTGTATTCCGACCAAGATTTTCAGCGTCGCTTCCGCATGCCCCGGCACTTGACGAAATTTATTATTGCAGAGCTTGTAAGAGTTGAACCTCGGTTTGATTATCAGTTTGATTGTCGTAATATTAAAGGTCACATTCCAGAGCAAAAGGTTACGATGGCCTTGAGGATTCTTGGTTACGGTTGTCCGGCAGATTCCCTTGATGAGTACATCCGAATGGGCAAAAAAACTGTTTTTCAGTATCTCTCATTGTTTTGCGAAATTATGATTGATCATTCGGTCCAGAGTATTTGCGCAAGCCCAACCAGAAAGATATTCGAAAGATAGTGAAAGTGAATACGGCGAGGGGTTTTGTGAATAGGGTAAGATTATCAATCCGATCCGAGTCTCAGAGGTAACAACCCGATTTATCTCATTTCTCTTGCTTTCTCTCTCTTTCTCTCTCTCTCTTAAAAGTGTAGTCTGATTTATCTCTCTCTTCAAAAAAGCCCTCCTCAATGATCTTTTTAGAGTTCTATTTATAGAGACTCCCGTTCATTCCTTGGTTGCCATGTGTTCTCCTAGCCATTTATTAACATAATTGCCATCCTTTATCCCTTAAACACCCAAGATATCTAAACCCAAGCCCAACTAGATAGGCTTAACTTAACATGTGTCAAGCCCATTAGACCCTAATGGACTTGGGGTATCCACAGGTTTCCCTGGAATGCTAGGTAGTCTCGACTTCATGCACTGGGTGTGGCAAGGGTGTCCAATAATGTGGGCTGGTCAATACAAGGGTCACACTAAGCCAACTGTCATTTTAGAAGTTGCGGCTACCGAATATTGTTGGATATGGCATGCTTTTTTTGGTCTCCCCCCCCCCCCAAATGACATTAATGTGTTGCACAAATCGCCTCTTTTCGAAGACCTTAAGATAGTTTTTGCCCCCCCCCCCCCCCCCCCTGTGAATTTCAATATCAACGGCCATCAGTACACTAATGGGTATTATCTTGCTGATGGAATATATCCTAAGTGGTCAACATTGGTTCAAGCGTTCAGGGGAGTGCCTCCAGGGAATAGGGTAAGGCAATGAGGCATTTCAAGAAAATGCATATGGCCTTCAGGAAGGATGTTGAGCGTGCCTTTGGAATTCTGAAGAAGAAATTTGCTATCGTTTGCGGTCCTTTCCGTGGTTTGAGTCCCCGTGAAATGCATAAGACTATGCTCACATGCATAATTGTGCATAACATGGTAATCTTCGAAACTCGTCGTAATGCATCCTGGAACAACTATCCAGACGAGGATTTGAGGGAGGATGTTGTACCAAAACGGGGTGTGCCTGCAAGGGACTATGCCCGGATGACGAATCACATTCGGAATCCAAATTTGTACGAGAGATTAAGGAGTGATCTTTGTGCTCTTTGGGCAGAAGAATGACGAAGAGCTGCTGGACATGATGGATATGAAGATGAAGAAGATGAAGATGAAGTTCGTGCTCCTCGTTGGGAAACAACTGCTGCATTTGAGGGTGGAGATGAAGATGAAGAGGATGATGATTAATTTTTTTTTTCTTTGTGTAGAGGACGAGGATGATGATTAAGTTTTTTTTGTTGTTGTTGTTGTAATTTTTTTTTTTTTTCTTCGTTAGTATTAATGAAGATTAAAATTTTATATAACTAGATTTTTCATTAAAATTAAAGATCGTAATTAAACTAAAGGGTGTGCCATGCCCTTTACAAAATATAAAGTTGTTCCGATATAATTAGTAAAAAGGGTTTGCCAAGCCCTTTTGCAAAATAAAAAAGAAAAAACCGATCCGATATAATTAGTAAAAAGGGTGTGCCATGCCTTTTTTTGCAAAAGATAAAAAAGAACCATCCGATGATGATAACGCAATTGTCGTTGATGTTGAAAATTGGCAAACTGCACTACATACTGCTGCCTTTGATGATGATACTACACACTGCTGCCTTTGATGATGATACTACACACTGCTGCCACTGATGATGATGATGATACTACTGATGATGATGATACTACTACACACACACTGCTACCCTTGATGATGATGATGATGATGATGATACTACTACAAACTGCCGCCCTTGACGATGCTACCCCCACTCCATGTGAATGATGATGATGATGAATATGCTACTCATCCGCCCAAGGGCTTTCCTCCTCCGCTTAAACGTCAGATGCATCGGTATTGACCGATGGGATAGTAGGTGGTCCTTGAACAATCGACTCAAGTGCGGACAACCGTTCTTCCTCCATCTGGCGTTTAATCCGGTCGAAGTCCATCTTCCAGATATAAAGTTGCTCCTCATTCATGTTGGAGGTATTAGCATTCATAATTTTATGTTTTTCATGGTTATGCACATACTTCTCCTGGGAGAGTTAAGCTCACCGTTTAGGACCTTGCGTTCAGCCGATCGTAGTTTAGAAGTTTCCTTTAGGTGGGTAGTATAAGCATCCATGTTGAACCCTTTCCCCTCAACATCAGCATCGCCTTTGCTTGTCGTAGCTTCTTCGCCTGGTTCCTACCACACAACATCTGGAACTTAAGGGCATTTGCGGACGCCTTCTCAGTTGTGATACCTCCTCCACTGCCTCCACCACCTCCTGCACTTGGTGACCCCATCTGTGAGGAAAATTGAGACGAAAAGGTCGAGGATGGAGACGCCTGGGAGTGTGGCGAACCTTGATTGTACGGTGAAGCTTTAGGGACCGACTTCATCTGGAGCAGCATCTTTGGGTCGTACTTTGGCAACACTTTCAAATATGGTAACACTCCTCGTAGGCAAATGGTTTCCCATGCTCTCTTTTCCATGCCTCGCGACACCTCCGTTCGACGTCCGTGTCACCCTCCCCACTTTGTCTTCTGCGTTCAGCCTGCACGATCGCGGCCACAAATGCTTGCACCTGTGCATTGATCGTGACGAAGTGGTTGCACAATGAAACTTCTGTACGGCAAGTGACATTCATCGCCTCCTGCTCGAACTGATCAAATATGCTCCCCCACAAAGTTGCCTTGTCCTGATGAACACCAGCAATGGGATTTTCAATAAATCGTACATAGTTGGAACAGATTATCATGTCTTCGCTTGCAGTGAACGATTGGCCGCGGCTTCCTCTCCTAGTCTTTCCTTCACCCATTTCTTGACTATCCTCGTCGTAGAGTTCAGCTTCATATTGAGAAGATGATTGGGTAACATGTTGTTTCCCCTTGTTTTTTGCTTTACCACGAGCCATATGAAAATTGGCAAAAAGATAGATAGCGGAGTGCGCAATTGTAGTAGATCTGAGAATACTACTACAAATGTTGTGAAGGTGTGAGTTGATAACCTTGCCAAATGAGGGTATATATATGCTGAGAGAAATCACAGCCGTACATCTTGTCGACAGAAATAGAGTCGACGATGGAAATTCCATCGACGTCGATGGAAAAAGTATCTATCGATGGAATTTCCATCGACGATACTATTTATATCTCACGTTGCAACGTTTTGGCTGTTTGCTGGTCCATAACCAGCCAAAACACTCTAAATGTGTGTTATATGTGTTCCACAGGAACCGGCCTTAGAACTTGGGGCTAATTTAACGCGGGTAACCAATATTACCCTTTCAAACACTCAACTGAAATGAACTCGCAGATCTGACTCCAGAGCTCGTTCTGTTACAGAGAAGGAGAGACGCATATCAGAGATCAGCACCGTCAGCCATGAGTAGTTCTCAAGGTCTCGGAGGAGTGAGTTTGAAATATTCCCTTCCTCTCATTTCTTCCCTCTCTTCTCTATTTAGATCTCCTTATATGGCATCTGTAATTAGGGTTTTCATGACACTGTAATGTTGGGTAACCACCATTAAGAAAATGTAATTATTCGAGGATTCGTTAGCGAAAATCATCTGGATACGTTGATCTTCTTGGGTTTTTGATGAAGAATGTATGAAATTTGGAATTGGTGGAAGAATCGCTCTATAGTCTGTAATTTTAATGATATCATAATGTTTACTGAAATGTCTGATGAAATGTTTAATTTGGATTAACTCAGTTCATTTTATAGTTTATAACAGGGGATCGGCGTCACATCTGGATTTACTCAGCTATGCAAGGGCCTTGCGGTGGTACTCATAAGTGGCCATGTCCTACTACATATATTTCCTTCATTCATTAGTTATCTAGCACTTATCCCTGGCAGGTATATATCTCTGTTGCTAGAGCTCAGTTCATATGTAATCACTTATCCTCTGACGACCAGTAACAGTTTTCAAGATTTCAATATTTAGTTTCCCCATTACTTTGTTTTTCAAATTCCTAATTTATGGGAATTTATAAAGAGATGCTTAAAATTCTTGTTCAATGACTGTTTTAAGTGCTTCCCAGTTCCCAGCATTGGGAATTGTAGGGACTTATGTAAAAACTAGAGTAGTTTTGTGGGCAGAATTCTCTTTGATTTGTTTATGTTCATACCATTTGAACTCTGCCTAAATGACTGAATTTCCACCCCTTGAAATCACGTGTAGAACAATTCCATTTGCTTGGAATCTTATAACGGCTGGTTATGTTGAGCAACATGTTGTTGGGGTAAGTATTATCTTGTTGAGAAAACAAAGCAGCATAGTTTCTGTATTCTGGTCTATCTCAAATATGTTTGTTGGTTTATTCTCTTTGTCTAGGTGATTTTGAGCACGATTGGTCTTCTTTTCATTGGGAGGTTGCTTGAACCCGTATGGGGTTCCAAGGAATTTTTGAAGTTCATTTTCGTGGTTAACTTTTTAACCTCTGTTTGCGTATTCGTAACAGCTATAGCTATGTACTACATAACTACACAGGAAAATTACCTGTAAGTCTTATACTGCTCCTTATAATGTGGCTATCGATGACCTTTACCTTTCTACCTCTTTTTTCTTCTTCTCCTATCATCTTTTATTATTTGCGTGTTAACTTCGTTAGGTTGTACGTTATATAATGCCTTGAAGTTTTGGTCTAGTTCTACCAAGGATGACACCCTCTGTAGTTATAATTATTGTTTTCCTTTATGGCAGCTATAGACCTCTTTCTGGCTTCCATGGGGTTCTGGCAGGGTTCCTTGTGGGTATCAAGCAAATGTTCCCTGATCAGGAGATTTCTCCATTAAAAATAAAAGCAAAGGTATAATTGTTTTGATATAATAATGTCAACTTGTACAAAATGATTATTTCTGACACATTTGTCGAAATATCTTCATCATCCAGTGGATTGCAACCCTGTTTGTACTTCCATGTATAGCTGTAAGCTTCATAGTACCTGAATCAGCACCCTACCTTCCAACCGTTATATTCGGCACATACATGAGTTGGGTTTATCTGCGGTACCTTCAGAAGAAACCAGAAACAAATCTTAGGGGAGACCCAAGCGATGAATTTTCCTTCTCAACATTCTTCCCCGAATTTTTGCGGTAATGTATCATATTTTGTTCTAGAGGTGTATGATTTGTTATTAAGGCCTCTTGTTTTTCTTACTGATAGTGGTAATTTCCATGGTACTTTGCAGACCAGCTATTGATCCTATAGCATCGATATTTGGTCGGCTGCTTTGTGGAAGATCCGAAGCATCTAATGAAGCTAAGGGCTATATGCTGGGTGGTGGTGGAGCGGCACTGCCTGGTTCTGATCCTGCAGAGGCATCCAGGAGGAGGTAACATCATTTTTTTTTTTTTTTGTTCTGCAGTTAATCTCTTATTCATGTGCCCATTCTGCGGAATCGATTTTTTTTTCTTTCTAAAACAAGACTACAATTTCACACTTAAAACCATTATGAATCTGATCCACGGCAATTGTGGGTTGCCTCTTACATATGATTTCACTATTTTTTATACTAACGCAAATACTTGTCTAATAAATAATGTTGGGATTTTGTTGATCAACAGAGAAAGAGGTGCACGTGCCTTGGAAGAAAGATTAGCAGCAGAACGGTTAGCAGCAGGGGCTAGTAGTGAAGACCGTCTATCTCACAAAGATGCAGCCGAGAATGTCTGAGAATTTATTTTTCCTTTTTTTCTAATACCCACAGAATGTGGTTTAGTACTGCTACGAGAGAGGCTGCACTGTTTTTATAGACAAGTTATTCTGGGGTAATGCTTATATGTTATTCATCGCACTATTATGATATGTCGCCGATGTTAATTTTTACACTATTCAATGTATAATTTCTTCAATTCAAATTTTGAGGCTTGCAAGTGACAGGATTCAGACCCACTAATTGAATAGCTAATGGCATTAATGTCAAGTTCTTCAAGCACCAATGGCATGTTATTGGGCCTGACATTGTGGCTATGATAACACTTCTTTAGAACCAAGCACATTCTCAAGGAGCTCAACAACACTTTCATCACTCTCATCCCTAAGGTAGAGAATCCCCTCTCTCCAACCGACTTTAGGCCAATTAGTCCATGCAATACCAGCTACAAAATTATCTCTAAGATCCTAGCAAATAGGCTCAAGCCAGTCCTGTCCAAAATTATCTCCCCTTACCAATCGGCATTTATGCTGAATAGGAAGATAACTGACAATATTGTTCTAGCCCAAGAAGTGATCCATTCTATGAAAAAACACACTGGAAAGACAACCTTAATGGGGATTAAACTCGACATGAGCAAAGCTTTTGATCGAGTTCGATGGGACTACCTCATCGACATCCTAAAGAAGCTGGGCTTTTCGGATCATTGGTGTAGCTTGATATACCAGTGCTCAGCACCTCCTCCATTGCAGTTCTATGCAACGGCTCTCCGGATATTCCTTACTCCCCCTGTAAAGGAATTAGGCAGGGAGACCCACTCTCTCCCTATCTTTTCCTTCTCTGCATGAAAGGCCTCACTAGGCTCTTACAAAAGAGTGAAGCGGAATAGATCTTTCTCTATCTCCCATCTACTGTTTGCCGACGACTGTATTCTCTTCACCCAAGCTACTCTTCTTGAAGCTAGGAATGTCTTAAACATTATTAACTCCTTTAGTAAGGCTTCGGGCCAAATGATCAACCTTGAGAACTCAGGGATCTTCTTCTCTAAAATCCCTAATAAATTTGGTAAGATGATTATTAGGATTCTTAAAGTCAAGAAAATCAGCATGAAAGAACAATACCTAGGCACTCCACTTTTCATTGGTAAAGAAAAGATTAAGTGCTTCGACTCAATGGTGCGCAGATTTTATGGGAGACTCCATAACTGGAGAGGCAAGCTCTTATCTCAAGCTGCACGTACTGTTGTAGTCAAATCGATACTGGAATCACTACCCATCTACCAGATGGGCTGCCTCCGAATTCCAAAAGACATCATCAAACAACTGATCTCCATTCAGCGTCGTTTTTGGTGGGGCATTGAGGAAGGTAGGCGAGGCCTATTTCTAAAAGCCTGGTCATCTCTTTGTAAACCTTTGAATCAGGGTGGGTTGGGATTCAGGGACCTTCATGCCAACAATCTGGCCCAGCTGGGAAGATTAGCATGGAACCTTCTTACTAATCCAACCAGTCCTTGGGCTCTTATCTTGAGAGCTAAATACTTCCGCAAGTGCAGACATTCTTTTGACCCAGAAATAACCACCAAGGGGTCATGGACTTGGACTTGTATCCAAGCGGGTCTGAATCAAATCAAACCTCATTGCATTTGGCAAGTTGGCAATGGGCAACTTATAAATATATGGGAGGATACTTGGCTAGAGGGTATTTATCTGGCCACTCTAACTCGTCCACCAAATATATCCTTGGTCAGTCACCTTATTGACCACACCAATAGTTCTTGGAATCGATCTCCTGACTAGTCTCTTTCACCCGGACATAGTTAAGGCTATTGAGCTGATACCCATAAGAACTACCAAGCAGGATACTATTAGATGGACACTAGAAGAAAATGGCCAGTTTAGCACTAGATCCCTTTACAACTCCATCAAAGGCTTTATGCACCTAGATAACTCGGTGTGGGACAAGATTTGAAACATTAAATCAGCCCCCCGAGCAAAGTTGTTTGTCTTTAAATGTCTTCAGAAAATGGTTTCCACTAACTCTGTTCTTTCCAGGTTTATTGGTGTTCAAAATACTTGCTCTATGTGCTCTCAACAGAATGAGACTATTGAGCATATCCTTTTTTCATGCCCCTTCTCCAGGAGTGTTTGGTTTGCCTCTAATGCCAACCCTTTCCCTCCAAATGTTTCATATCCTACTCTCTCCCAATGGATATCTTACCTGCACATCCCTCTTGTTGGTTGGGGAAAGGATAAGGGGGACTGGAATGCTTTCCGTGTGGCCATATTGTGGCACATTTGGAAAGCTCGTTGTGAAAAGAATTACAGAGGAACTGACCAAAATCCCATGTCAATTGCCACTAGAGCTATGACTTTCTGGGAAGAAAACTGGAACATTGACAGTACCACCATCTCTATCAACAGAGGAGACATCACCACTCTTCCTCTTAGATGGTCTCCTCCTTCTGACAGAAATGGGAAAATTAGTATAGCCTATGACTGGAGTAAGAACTCCAAATTCATTACAGTGAGTCTCATTCTAAGAAATTGTTTGGGTGTTTGCAGAGATGTCAGAGTGCGAAAAATGGAGGCACAGACGTTTGATCAAGCTTTGGTGATTGCAGCAAAAGAAGCTTGGACCTGGGGAACTGACGTACAATACCAGACAGTGGAGTTTGATTCTAACTGTAGAAGGCTTACCAATCATTTGGATGGAGGAAAGACAAATCTCAACTGGCAATCTCAGTCAGCTTGGGATGATTTTCTAGCTTCCCCACTTAACACTATCGGATTTGGAAAGTCTTTTATTTTTTGTTCTATTTCTAGTTCAGCCAATCAGGCAGCATTTGAATTGAAATCCAAATTCAATACAAGCTACCTGTTACATGTCTGGCTATCCTCCAGGCTTCATTTTCGAAATTTTGGAAAATGACAGTGTTGTATGCCTCGAAAGGCAAAACTCTTATGTAGCTGCTCTAGCTTAGTTTCTTTTAATGAATTTTATCTATCAAAAAAAAAAAATCATAAAATTTCTGTATTCTCGAATAAGAAAAATTTGCT
Organism: Papaver nudicaule; assembly: GCA_023529015.1. Classification (NCBI taxonomy): domain Eukaryota; kingdom Viridiplantae; phylum Streptophyta; class Magnoliopsida; order Ranunculales; family Papaveraceae; genus Papaver; species Papaver nudicaule. The sequence goes on along the minus strand of JAJJMA010221044.1, from coordinate 5,595 downwards.
GGAAAGGAAACACTTGACAGTATTTGATACCTATGCGTATTTATGAAATTCGGTGTTAAGCTTTTTGGTAATTAGCAATTACTCCTAAGAGCAGAGAAAACAAAGGGGGGCCTAAAAAGATCATGGTGCTGCTGACGGTTGCGATGGAACGTTTTAAAATCTGGTGCTGGCTAATGACGATTGGATTAGGCAATCCGACTCCGCCCACGTAACAAGCCTTCCTTTTTTTTTCGGCGGTGATATTTACCTCCCAGTTCCCCACCTCCAAAACAACTCTCTCCATCTAAACCATACATTTAAAACTCCATTCCATCTAAACCCCCACATGTTGGGAAACATGAAATTCACCCTGAACCTAAACCTGAAATCTGAACCATTGAACATTTATTTTATAGATAAGCTTCAATAAAAGAAAACTAGCCAAGGCTAGGAACAAATTTTTGCCTACAGAGGCTTACAACAGTATCCTGGTTTAAACTATGTAAATCCTGGCGGATAACTAGCCATATAACAGGCAGCTTTTGTATTGAAATGAGAAATCAATCCAATTGCTACCTGATTTGCTGACTTAGAAATGAAATTAAAATTAGAAATGAACATTAGATATAGGACTAAGATGATTTGGGAGGTGTTTGGGAGAAATACTTTTGGAGGTGAATAGAATTTCCCTTTTTTTCCCACTCTAAAAATCAACTCAACACCGAAAAGGTGGAAAACCGAGTAAGAAATCAAAAGCATAGCTCAATTGTGCAATGCATAATTTAAAATAAAACCATCAGAAACACTAGTTCTTACACACCAATCGTAAACAACGACTTTCCAGTTATGATAGAATCTAATAGCATTTCTTTCAATTCAAACTGCATATCAAATTGCAAAAAATGATATTCCAAATTTTTTTTAAGTAAGGAGCAACTGCCTTTCTTCCTATCTCATTCCCAAATAGTAATTTAAAACCTTGCTGGAAAACCACTGTAATCTGCATGCGTTCAAGAAATATGCCTATTTTATTCAGCATCTTTCTTGCTGAGCAAACATCATTTACCATAACATTCCTATGTGAATCAAGAGTAGGAGCTACATCATAACATAAAGTCCAAACTATTTGTGGGATTTTAGGATTCCACAAACTTTGGTAATGGAAAAGCAGCAACCCATCATCCTCTAAGGCTTTATAACACCGACACAGAAAAAATATGCTTTTCCAGGTTGCCAAATCCTCTGATCAATGGCACTATCCCTGTTTTTAGCTGGAACCAAGTTAAGAAGACGTGCAATTTCATCAATCTCCTCATCATTTGGAGCTCTTTTGAAGACCGGATTCGAAGCGTTGTCAGTGTTAACTTCAAGCATCTCCTGAATGACTGCATTCTTGTTTTTGCTAGTCCTGTAAATAGCCGAAAATAAGTCCATTAAGGCTTGATCAATTATATATTCATGTGAAGAACATAATGATCAATTTACCCGGTGAGCTGCACTTTAAGATGTCAGATCATAAACTATTTCCAACAACCATTTTACTATGATTAAGATAGTATGCTTTAGAGTTAACACAAAATTTGTGATTGATCACCCTTCTTTAATCAATGGACAATTTTCTTCCGCTTCCCAATTCCATTGGAGTGCTCTAGTTAACAACGGAAAATGTCAAGAATTGTTTAAATATTTCAGTTGTGTTTCTTAAGAATAAACATTGAAGCCTCTTGTTTTCACTACTGAATATCTCTCCAGTGAGGTTCAGTCCTACTTTTTTGAAAAACTAGATAAGAAACCCTTCTATATATAATTTTACCAATTTGTTAATTAAACTTCTTTTTATAAAAGAAAAGTTTAAACTCTGATCATACAATTATCCTTACGTAAGGAGAAGGAGACCCCGACTTTATCAGTTAAAAGTTATTTGGACAGAGGATTCAAAACTGGACGAGGTCCCGGGGATTTTTTTTGCAGCATTGGAGTTCCTCTTAACAAAATTTCTGATGTCTTGCATTACTTTATTTCTGCATTATTTTTCCTGATTGATAAAATTAAAGTAATTACAAAAAAGAAGTACGTTATCAACCTCTTTAAGTGAGTTCAATCTCTTTGAGATTTCCAAAGATTATCTTTGTGTGAATCCGGATCTTGAATAAAATCTCATCCCGGCTTGTTCCTTGAATGTTGATTTTTGACATCGTTCTAGTAAATTATTACATAGGTTCATGACATTAAAATGTCGGTGGCGTACTTGGTATCCCCTCCTTTTCAGTATTTGAAATAATAATGAAGAAATCAAATAAAACTTATATCGGAATCAGCTGTGAATTAAAATTAGGTTTTTTTTATCATTAAGTCGTCCTAGATGTTTGTTAAAATCAGCAATTCATTTTGCTTCTGAATCGAGAGCTTCTTGGTGTGTAATCATAGTGAAGATCATATCATTGTTTAAAAAGAGTCTTTAGAAATTAACTAACCAATCCTTGGTGTCGGGTGTTGATTTAAATGAGCATCGAGGTTCACCCATGTGAACAACATAAGAAAATCAAAAAGAAAATGAGAACTATAGGAGACAGTGGTGGCACTGGTTATTATGAAGTTTTACATTTTGAGAAAAGTCTCCATTAATGGAACCAACAAGGAAAATTTCTAATTTTTTATATTGTAGATGAAGACTCAATATTAAAAAAAAAAAATTGAAGCAAATTAGGAGAAGGTAGTGGCAATGGTTATCATAAGATCCATGTAAAAAAGAACAAAAAAAGAGTACGAGCGGTTAGGCTAAGTCTTATGGCTCTTCCAGTTCAACTTCAACTTCCATATCCACATCAGCTTGAACAGGGATAAATTCTCGTGGTTTGAAGTAAAATCAACTTACTTCCGCCTTTTGGTTAAATGCAAATAGAAAAGAGGATCCCGCCAAAATCAACCAATTTAAGTGGAGTTGTAGATAAGAAAGTGCGAAAATCTATCTAACGGCTGATAATATTCTGTGCCCTGTGGAAATGCGCAAATTTAACTTTCGATGTGCACTTTGATAGAACACTACAATCTTGCTTCCACTTTGCAAAGAGAAGTTTATTGGAATAATATTGTTCAGTTTTGGGCACTATAAGACTTATCCTCAACGCGAATAATGAATCCACCTAGACCCGGGATTATTCTCACAATGTGTAGAATTATTGTTTGCGGATTTAACACTTCGTTTTATGGAAGAAAATTTAACACTTTGTGAACAACAAAATTAGAAATATCACATGGCAAAACAATTGATAATAAAAAAAATTATATGAATGGTGCCCTTTTTGTTGTGTATTGAAGACTTATGGAGAGATTAGGAAGACATGACGTCAAGCCCAACGAGAGAAGAAGTCCAAAGTTGGTGAAATTGTGGAGAAACTCGGATTGGGCTTTAGACCACAGTTTTACAGGCCTTAGCCCACGCTTAACTGCGCAGAAGCGTGGCCAAAAGCCTGGACGAGTTTACTTGGTTGTTAATCTATCTTAAGTCGGTTTCCTTTACTTTCTCCCTAAGTTTTGTGTTTCCTAGACCTAAGGTAAACCCTAAAACGTGATTCCTATATAAGGATGTGTATAGGGGGTTGGGAAAGGTATGAATGATATGTGAAAGTTAGAGAAACCTTGTTTGCTAGGTTTTGAGAGAAAGCTAGGGTTCCGTGATTGAGTGCAAAGAGGTGAGGAGCAAAACTTCCAATTGAATGAGTATGAATAAAGGTTCCACGGATGAAGAAAAAAGTGTATTTCAATCGTAACTAGATCTTCAATTTGTTCTTTGTAGAAGGGAAATTGAAGCGAAATATCTATTAAATGATGACTTTGTTTTACTAGAGCCATCAACATATTGTTTCAGCTCTGTGAAAACACAACAATTTTCCTCGGGATTCGCACAAGAGACAAGGTACGTCTTGGGATTGCTACGGTGTAACTTAGATTTTGCTGGAACTCCCACAAAGGTTTTCTTACATTGTAATTGGTTCGTTAATAGCGGATTTGAGTTGGTGCGGCTCGAAGTGGATGTAATCAATATCGTACACGTTGTATGGATATTTAAGAACCACTATAAATCTTGCGTGTCTTGTGAGTTGATTTACTTTCCCGTTCTTTGTTATCTTTTGTGCTTGGTTTAATTATTATTCACCATAATATCTCAAGATTCTAGGGTTTCCGCAATTTGTCAACATCTCTTCAATAATTGTGCACGACAATTTCTTTGGTAAGGATATTTCATTGACAACTAGGTTTTAGAGCTCCGGTTAAGAGCGGCTAAATTCCTGACAACTGGTATCAGAGCTTTAGGCTCGGTGCAATTGTTTGAGAAATTAATTTTGTCTAGGTTTATTGACAACGATATGGATTTCCCGATAACAATTGGAGTGGGAGTTATGGGTGATAATAATGAAAGTACGGCAGCAAGGGTTAAAGTTTTTAATGGGAAGAACTTTGTGTATTAAGTCTGATCAGATGGAAGACTACCTGGTTGAATCAAAGGCTTGGAATTCAGCCATTGTGAACAAGGTATGTCAATTTCAATTTGTAGTTACAGTGCTAGATGTATCGTCTGAACTGTATCTTGTTTGATTTAGAAAGTTCAAGGGCTTGGATATTCTTTGTTAGTGAAAGAATTAGTTGTTTGCATGATTTATAACCCATTTTTCCAACACAGACTACATCCATAATTTTCAAGCTACCCGCAGTATAACCGGGTCTGGAATCAGTTCCCTCAAGACAGCTAAAAAAATTAGTTAAATTTGGTTTATACGTCAATCAAAGTAGCAACCGACCTCTTACAGACCGTGGCTAAGTTATAAGATGCCCTATTTTATTGCCAATCGATGGTGGTTAAGTTTGCTAAAACAAAACGATCATTATAGCTAAGAAAAGATCTCTCTTTGACCACAATTTCATGCTTAGTCTTCAGAGTTCTTAAAGTGGTTATGTCTTCCGCTTCATATCATATTTGCAACTCCCATCTCTGTTGCCCATCTAAAAGCTAGATATGTTCCTGCTCCTGGTCCTTTTTCATTGTGATTGTAAGATTAACCTCTTGCTACAACACCCCTATTTACAAAGTTTAGAGAAATTAGTCTTGAAAATAGCAGTATTCACCAAGATCATGCAAAGTGCATATTCTGATGGAGAAGCCAAATTCTGTATGAATGTTGTATTGGCATTCTCATGGATACTATTGTTTCTTTGATAATACACATTATTATGGATGTGCTATGATTGTGAGTAACTCTGTCATACACAAAACTAATTGCGTACAATCACATACATTAGCATTCATTGGAAATCTTTTTAGACATAATATCACATCTTGCTTCCCATATAAACTAGCAGGTGCAAGCATAGGCGGCTGACCAAATCCTGGTGATATTAGGATTGGAGAATTGAGAATGTAACTAGTTGTTGAAATTTGTGTGAAATCTAAAAAAAAAAACAATATCAAGAAGTGAATTCTAGACTGAAAAAGCGGGGATACCAAGATATACTACCAACTTTTGTTTTCGTGAACTCTGTTGAGTATACTACTTGAACGATCTCACAAATTAATATTCAAGTATTCACCCGAGTAATCTCAAGGGTTATATGATCAAC
>JAJJMA010221035.1:0-10932 GCA_023529015.1 Papaver nudicaule | reverse complement strand
GAAAAGAGTTTACGCTACCTTCCCTAAGGACCTTCACGTATGCTTGATGCTTGCGGTATTTGTCCATAGACACCTCTATTTATAACACTCAATAAGATAGGTTGCTTTGGAATAAAGCAAGCAATTACTTGTCCCACAAGTTAAGGAAACTTGGAAATCAAGTAAAGAGATTAATCTCAATTGGAATTCTTTTTACATTATCTGCCAAGTGTTTTGTTAGCTCAAAAATACTTCAAGATAGAAATCCAACAGACCAGAGATAATCTTATCTTATTGACTCATTGAGGATCGTTAGATGGAACACAAAAGATATTATGTTTTACACAAGTCCATCTAAGAGATAAAGGAGTTTGGAATTTGACTCAGAGTGAAATTCTAAAAGAATCTTCACTAAATCCGACACCAGCAAGATGACTACCGTTAGTTTCACGTACTGGTACGCGAAATAAATAGCCATCTCGAACTCAAGGAATTTCCGAGTTTCTGGTACGCAAACCGGTTCGTGAACCGTGCGCCTGTCAGATTTCGTCAAATCTGGATTCCGGTGGAAGTACTGGGCTGAGCCAGAACTTAGACGTGTGTACGTCCTCAGCTGTGATCCATGGACTCTTTGCTCAAGAGTACTCCTTTAGATTCATCCATATCCAACTAACAGTTTGCAAGCAAGCCATTGCAATGGACACATGGCACCGAATCTATCTCATTCATTCTTGTACTCACAGTATTTGTGGGAACAAACACTGGTCATGACACAAGGCCACGTTACACAAGAATACGATCTCAATCACTATTATCACTACTAAAGTAGTCGACTAAATTTCGAAAGAATAGATAAAGTAGAATAGAAGAATATCCATAAAGTCATAACTCCTACTAACCTTTTGTCGATGAAGAATAATTGATGTCTTCTTTGTCTTCACGGTCTTCGTCTTCAAGGTCTCTACTACTTTGTCTATATCCCAATTCCGAAATCTAAACTCTAGTAGGCTAAATCAAGAATTGAGTTTTGACACCTAAAACTGACAACTAGCTTGACATACCAACGCTAGTGGGTTTGACCGGACAATGCCCTAACAGTTTCGGCTCATACTGTTTGATACTTTAGTGAGCCGAAACTGACTCTGTTTCTTGTTTTAATCTTCGAACTTCATCTAGGGGTTTATGTTATATGGTTTTGTGTGTGTAGGCTTTTATTTATGATCATTTCCAAAGCTTGGTTCCAAAGCAGGAGGACCCTAAAAAAGCAACGAAAACCCATTGTGGGCGGAATGTATGCCTACTGCGACTAAATGGGTTTTCGACAAACCGAAGGAAAGGGGCAAGCAACAAAAATTGGTGGAAATGAGGAAGCAAATCGACAATTTTGACTTTGAACATGTTAAGTTCAACCCGTATGGAATTATCCCGGTACTCAACCTTTTATGGACCAATTCGGTTTCCAGGAGGATGTGTTGTGTACGACCCAAGACGGGTTCTACGTCAAATGGGACTAATACAAACTGTCCCGAATGAGAGAGATTATAAGTTTAGGTTGCTGCCGATTATAGATAGAACTACCGAAACCCTTAGCAGTTTTAGTAAATGGCAACCAAATATGATCCCGAACCGGACTACGAACTCTGGAAAAATCTTGATGAGCACCGAATTAAAATTTTGGATATCGCGGATGTTGAGGGTTATGAAGACGATGTTGTTATGAGAATTTCTATGAATGAGGATGAGCAGGGGGTGGATATGCGGATTGGTATGCTCAACAATCTCATCCTTTGGTCGTTAACTGGGATCAACACCAAATTTGGGATGCAGAGGAAGCTGAGAGGAATGCGGAAGCTAAGAGGATTGCGGAAGCTGAGAGGCAGGCTGCCATGGATAATGAGAAGGTTCCCTCGACTGCGGCAGAATGGAAGAAGTTGGTCAAGTACATGGTAAGTTTTTTCCATTGATTTTGTATGATTTTTTTGTTTTAAATGTCGAACTATAGTAACTAATACTGTTAATGATTTAATGGTATTAGTACACTAAGGGAACCGCTTTGTTGAAGAAATTTGGGGAAAAAATCAGTTGCAAGAAAGGAGGAGCAACGAAGGAAGAGCGACTGAAGTTCAAAGATGATTTTGAGAAGATTATTGGAAAAGGTGAAGTATCAACTTGGGAAGAGGCCCAAAAAAGGACAAAGAGGAGTCGGCAACAAGATGAAGATCCAAGTGGAGGCAACGTAGAAGGTTCTGATGATGGACGGCAAGGCGGTCGTGGTGGTGGTCGAGGAGGACGCAAGAGAGCTCGTTGAGTTAGTCTTTTAAAACAATTATGGTTTATGGTTGGGAGTACATGTAAAGAAGGTTTATGTTTTTCAGTACAGTTTAAGTGTTCTTAAGTACAATGTTTTTAAGTGTTCTTATGTTAGTTCTTATGCCAAGTTCAATGGTTAAATTTAGAGTTTCGTAATGCTTTGCTACAATTAAAAAGTTTAGAGTTCATATATATGTGAATGTTGAGTGTTCTTTGCATATAAACTCCTAGAAAAGTGAAAACAACCCCATTGTTGGCTCACAGAAGCGGTTTCGGCTCAACCATAGAAATTACAAAAGTGAGCTGAAACAGTTTCGGCTAATTCGATATTATCCAGTTATGCGCCGAAACCTCTTGTCTCACTGACCATATGCTGACACAGTTTCGACTTACGTGGAATATTAGATTTATGAGCCGAAATGGTTTCGGCGCAGAGCTATAAATAAAAGTTTGAGCCGAAAATTGGTCGGTCGCTTTCACCTATAAGTAGAAACCCTTATTTCATTTGCAAACTATGTATTCTTTCTCAAACCTCCTTTCCTCAAAGATCGGCTCCAACCAACAAGATTACGTATGAGACCACAAGATCCAGCGGGTATGTCTATCCAAAGGTATTTAATCAACATCCATGATATTTTTTTGATCAATTTTTGAGTTTTGGTTAATGTAAAATCTAGGGTTTTTTTATTTCATTATAAGTAGGTAGGTTTATATGGTTTTCTAAGATTTTTACATTACCAAAATGAATACCCAAATTGGGGTAACATGTTAATCCATGAACATTGAGGAAGAATAAAACAAATTAAGGTTATAATCAATCAAACAAAACAACAATTTTTGAAGTTTCTTTTTAGTTTCGGCCTAGATATAATTTCATATAGGTAAGCCAAAACTGCCACTGTCTCCTAGTAAATGAATTGATCAGTGCCCGTATACATGTTATTTTGTATTTGTCGATTGAATCTTATAAATGAAGAGGAAGAATATGAGGAGAATCCCAATGTTATGGATACCACTTGGCAAATGTATGCTGGGAATGACTTTTTTCGTCGTTGCAAACCGAATGAGGGGATTGTGTTTTTCCTGGACAAATTCTTCCTCGTAGCAGGGAAAGATCAAACAACTGCAATTGCCCTTCCTCCGGATGGTGAGCTCTCTAGGCAACTTATTGACGACCACTGGATGAACAATCTTCACTTGTTGCCTGTCTTGGGACCCTTGTCTCGTGATGGTGGATATGTAGCTCCAATGACTGGTGACCCATGGGCCACAAATCACCCTGGAGTTCGTGTCCACCCAGAATGGCTTTGGAAGTTCAACGACCCAACTTGGGGAGTAGGTGCAGATTGCTACTCACAGGGATTTGACCAGGGAATTGAAGGATTTGCCATTTACGGGAAAAACATCTTTGTTGCAGGAAGCGACAAGGGAGGATATGAAGCTGTGTTTCTTCCCAAGGATCCTTCACATCGGTACAGAGTTATGCAGGCTCATTGGTGGAAGATGCTACCAACTATGCCAATCTTAGGAGAGATGTCTCGTCCTCTCGCTCGTCCCCCGGGGTACACCAAACGTTTAGGTCTTAACCGTATGCGTGGAGCCTTGTTAGCAAATTCGCGAATTCCGCTGAATTGCGAATTTACGTATTGGTGCGCCGTTCAAATTCAACCCCGTACTAAATACGTGACTTTTATGACCAATCCGAATTAAACGCGTTTTGTACGTTTTTTTCAAAAATTCACGAATAATTCGGCAAAAAGATAAGGAAGAAGAACGAAGAACATCTAATCATAATCCTTTGTTGAACATCGAACAGAAGAAGATGGTTTTGCAGACAACAATGGAGAAAAAGATAAGGAAGAAGAAGAACGAAGTTGAATTCTGTTGAATTTGGTGGTTCACTGGTTTGTGGAAACGATGAGAAACCAACAGCACGATCTATTCGATGAGGAAGGAATTGAGAAGTAGGTTTTAGATGGGAGATATAAGACGGAGATGAGTGGATAAGCCTTTCCATGTCTCTCTCTGTTTTCCCCTCAAGCCCCCCCTGAGGTTTTCTGCAGAGCTAAGAGAAGAGAAAGGGGTTAAAGGATAAAGTGGCGACACTATTATACACGAAGTTAAATGTTTGCCGATCAAAATAGAAAAGATTTAGTTTTGAGGTGACCAGAAAAGTCAGCCGGCTGCTCGCAATTATGGACTGATATCGGCGGCGGCAAACAGCTATATCTTTTTGTGGAGTGGTAGAGCCGTAGAGGTGGGTATATTTTCTTTTGTGAACCGGCTATAAGTTCTTATGTGGAGTGGTAGATTACTCCAGCACCTTTAACTTTAACATAGATATTGGTGGGTAATTGGGTATAAAAAGTAAAAACATAGATATTTTGTGAAGTTATAGCAGTGACATTTTATATATAAGGTGGCAATGGAATGTGTATTTTGTGAATTAGCAGCTTACAAGTTACTTCAAAACTTTCTATGAACTACTTAATTTAATATTAATTCCAAATTATTATTAATGATTTTTTATTGTATTGCCGAATTTTTTTCCCGCATTTGGAAATCTGAAACGCATTAAACGCGCACGTACGAATTCCCGCATTGTTGACCGAACCCCGCATATTTGACCGAATTAACTTCTGCTCTGGCCGATTAATGCACGAACGTTTGCCGCCCCGCATTTTTGCCGTTCCCGAATTTGCTAACTAGGGCGTGGAGCACCTTCAAACTAATTAAGGCAACCAATACTGAAAACTTGACCTTTAACCAAATTTCAAGGTTTAATGCATGTTCAACATGTTTGGTTTAACGTGATGTGTTTTTAGTTCGACATTTATTTCTTTTTAAGACTATGTTGTCCATGTTAAGTACTTTGGATGTTGGAATTTATGTAAGTCGGTTATGCTACAATTTGAATTTTATGTTTTTAAGTACATTTGGTGTTTGCATATGAGTAGAAGAGTGAAAAGAACCTCATTATTGGCTCCACAGAAAAGGTTTCGGCTCTACACAAATAGTCAAACCTGGGCCGATACCGTTTCGGCCCACACGATAAATTCAACGTTTGGGCCGAAATTTCAGGTCTCACTGACCATTTGTTAGACAAGTTTCTGCTGACTCGAAATTTTCCAAACTCTAAGCCGAAACTAGTTGGTGGTTGACCACTGGCCAACAAGGCTAACTAGTTTCGGCTTGGTTAGAAGATTACTCGAGTGAGCCGAGATGTTCTTGAGTGGTCAGTTTCGGCTTACAAATGTTGGCGTTTCTCTGGGCCGAAATTGCTTCTGGTTTCGAAAAACGAAGGAAAAATGGTGATTTTTGGTTCTATTTGTTGGATTCAACCTACACTAACAACATTAATCATGATGTGGAAGGTATACGAGATGGAAAAACACCCAACAACCTAATATTGTCGATTTTGGTCTTGAAATCGCCCAAAACCCAAATTTTTTCTCTTCTACTCAATACCACCATAACCCAAAACTCAAAACTAAAAACCAGATTTTTTAGTTAAAATTTAGTTTAACCTAATTATTTCTACTAATTACTATTATTAGTGCTAATCATAAAATTAAGCCCTAATCAGTCAAAGGGTAGATTAGTATTTAAAAAAATAGTTTTTACTAAGGGATAGCCAAAGTGGGTCTGGGTGACCCTATTTTGGGCAAGTGGGGAGGTCTACGAATTTCTGGGGAGGTCCAAATGACGGTTCTTCTTTTACCTTTTTACCGAAAAGGTTGAAATTAGTATTCAAAAAAAAAAAAAAAAAAAAAAAAAAAGAAGTTACATCAAACTTACTAATTAGGCCAGTTCCAAGAGTTTTTTTTTTTTTTTGCTCAGAGGATCGTTCATCCTCAGAGTTAACTCAGTCATTACCGAGTTTACACTTTCAACATTTCAGACCTCCTTAACCATCACCACCATCACCTTTACGCAACCATTAAAATCACCTTGAGAACAACCGCAACAATAATCAACACTTCTTAACACACCCATAACCATCAGCATCCACCACAACCTATACCAACACCCACAAATTGAACATTATACATCAATCTTTGTTTTAATCTTTCAAAAACCCCTACCTGTTCCTACATGTTCCATTTGAATTGCCTTTAAGCATGGCGGAGGATTATAAGTAACACATATTTTGGTAAGTCATTTATTAGGGCTCGGTGTTGATCTTCTGCGAATTTTGGTTTTCTTTATCAATTACATCCAAAAATCTTGTTCTTCTACGTTCTTCTACATCGACACCAACTCTATAACCTTTTCGTCAATTTGAATCAGAATGAGAAGCATGTTGTGGATGAATAACATTTGCAGAAGCAGTACTCAAATCCGGATTATCACTTGTATCTTGCATTCGAGATTCTTCAGCAAAAAGTAAACCAAGTAATTCATTAGAGGTAATAAATGAATGTTATGATGAACAACATTTGCAGAACCTCTATACCCTGGATCAGATTTCTTCAATTGTTGAGTATTAACAGAAGTAATAAATGAATTGTACTCAGATGGCAGTCCATGAAGGTTATGATAAACTAAATCCTCATCTGGAACTTTCCTATCAATTTGAGCTAATTGATGTGCAAGAGACCTTGGTTTATTGAAGAAATTGATCATTGAATCACTGCCTTTCTTCAGATTGTGGAGTTCTGACTTCAATTGCATAAATCTAGATCTGACCGTAGCATTATAATCACTCTCCAGAGATCTCCAAACATCATTTGAAGTTTTACAACCAAGAACAGATACGTTACATTCATCAGTTAAAGCAGATAATAACCAAGATAGAATAGCTTGATCTTGATTTAACCAGGCGATATAAGCAGGATTAACAACAAAACCAGATGAAGCTTCTTCTTCTGTACTTACAGATTCTTCAACTGTTGATTTAAGATACTTGATCGGACAAACAAATGATCCATCAACAAACTTAAACAGATCATAACTTCTTAATAATGAATAATTTTTGATTTCCAGATTGCATAATTTGTTGATTCGAGTTAGGAAGGTGGTTTGAAATTGAGAGCTACGTGAGTATGAATGGAACTGGCTTCAGGATTCACCATTGTTATATGAAGAGAGCATCGATTTGGAGAGGAGAATTAAAAACCCTAATAATGGATCGATGAGTCTGATACCATATTAGATTCACAATGAATAATATTTCTCTCAGTTCTTCTCAAAGGGAAAGAGGAAAGTACAGACACCTTTATAGAGCAGGTGTAAAACAACCGACAACAAATACAAATGGACAGCTGTCCAAACATAACTGGCACACACACAATAACAATCCAACGGATAGAAACATAAATGACAGAACAATGATTGAGATGTACGGCTATTAAAGGCAACCTCAGCAGATATTTATTGTTGCTTAACAAGCACGAACCGCAAGCTAACTTCACCAATAATTGGCCTTCGTACCTCTGCACGCGCAAGGTGTCACACCTCCAAATTAGCGTCAACCAATTTCGGCCTAGGAATGACTCGGCAACACTAATGGTTCAGTGAATCAAGCTTCACCCATCAATGCTCAGCCTTACACACTTGCTCAATTCAAGTGCACCCACAATCATCAAAGATTGGCAACGGAAGTCTTTCTTCATTTTCTCTCATCCTTTAATGCATCCCATACTGCATTAAGGCTTTGCCATGCAACCAATTCCACACAACATCAATATCAATCAGGAACACATAATTAGAAGCAACAACTCACTTTCATTACTTCAAGGAAGAATACAAAACTCACCCAAATCTGGGCTACAAATGGCCATCACTCCCAAGTGATGCCAAACTCCCTAAATGGCCTAAAACTCACTCTCTAAGCCTATGGAATTATCCCTCTGTCTCCTAAAACGAAGAACTCCTACTACATACATTTTCTGGCCTATAAATAACACCAGAAACAAAGCCAACTCGTGTGCATCCGCTGCACAAGCCATGGCCAGACATCTGGCCATTGGCAGTTCCTGTAACCGTCAAACATCCCAACTGCTAGCCTTGCTGTAGGCCAAACGCTGCTCCGCTTGTTCTTTTCAGTTACTAGGGCCAAACACGGTTATCCTAACCGTTCTTCATCATCCTTCTACTCAGGCCATGCGTATCCAAGCCTTGGCCAACTTTTAAGCTTCATATGGGCTTTTACCAAGCCATGCTGCGCCATCCCATCCAGGCCATATGCTACACTTGATTGGACGCCACAACTAGTGCATACACATGCTATTAAGGCTTCTAAACTCGTGCATAGCTTTGGCCCACAAGCCTTAGCCTTCTTGTCACCTTTGGCTGAGTACGGACTTGCAATAGCGCGTTTGGCTGCGCCATTGCTTCTTATGCATTACCAAAGTCTTGGCCAAGCTTTGGCCTAATGCCAAGGTCATTCTTTTGACCTTTTCCATGTCCTTGGATGCTTACTTGAGCTGGGCCAACTCAAAATCCTCGGACACTTGACATTGACCAATCAATGTCATGTGCATGTCATATGCATGTCAAATGGCCTTCCTTGTCTTCGCCTAATGTCGCTTCCTTGTCGGACTAATGAAGCTACATTTGCTAGGCCACTTGTGTCAGGGTTAACAAACCTCCCCCACCTATTCTGTTCATCGTCCTCGATGAACGCAATACTCATTTGGGACCTCCCAAACTACTTGGCTATATAAGTACGCTTCTGAAAAACCTCTTTTCAGAAATTCAGCAACTTTCTTGGCCTTCCTGGCGTCCACACCAATACTTTATGCTTAGTACCATTCACCACCACTTAGCTTTACTGCCTTGTCATTGATCCTATTAACTTCAGCTTCCGTTGTTACGTCGCGACCGCTTCCAACTTCTTCTTGAGACATATATCAATGCCCAAATGCAAATCTAGAGATTGTTCTTGGCCAAACTTCTTTTCTAGCCTCAAATCACCTATGCGTCAATTGTGCCTAAGTGTACACAACTTGACATGCACAAAGCCAACACTGTTCCTGTATATACTGTCCATATGTTGCTTTCTCCTGTGCTACCCATTGATCATCGTGATCATGGCCTTCGTCTCATGCCTTCAAACTCCGACTTTGGTTGCATCCTACAACCCAACATGACTTATATGCGACTTGGCCTTCATTTTCAATCAGTTTTGCTAACACATGCCTTGGACTTCCATTCTTCATGGCCTTCTCGTCAAGCTTCCCATAGAATGCATAGTGGTTTTAATGCGTACCAACTAAGCTCTATTGTTGCAAACACACTAAGGAACTCGTTTCCTTGAGTGCTATGGCCAGTATAAGCTTATACTTGCTCCAACTGTTATGCGCTTAACACAAATCCTTGTGCCATACTTTGCTTGACTCGCCTAAAGCAAAACTATTGAGTTGCATAGCTTTTTGGCCTAAGCTATGACTGACTTGTTTAGGACAGAACTTGGCATTATGCCATTCTCTGGCCTACGTTGCTTTTGAAACCAATGAGCCTCAAGCATTCATTCAAACCGCTACGCCTTCACTCTTTGGATAATTCTCCAAAGCTTATGAGTTTCCCTAAACTCATGTCTTTGATGGACAGACTTCTTGGCCTTGCTGCCGTTCTTGTGTCGCACTCTTCTTAGCAATTTACTTAGTACAATTTGCAGGCCCTCCCTTAACAGCAACATGTCTTTCACACCATCAAACTGATTTTGCACCATTACACTTTCAACGTCTTCTATTGCATATTTCGGCCAATATGCTATGTAGCATCTTCCATGTGAACTAGCTTTACTTAGAATCAAAAGAGACAAGTACTTTAACATCGAACACCCTCATCCACTACTACCTTACATAGAAAGACTTCATTCCCAACACCAAGGCCACACCCGACCCAATACTTGAAAGTATACTTCAAATGGATTGCAAACACCAACACACAACTGATCACAAACTTGTAAGACCAATAAGCTTTGCAATACTGACTTCATTCTAGCTTTTTAGCAACAAACGGGGAAACAAGGCCATAACCAATTGCCTTGTACGCCACCTGACATTCAGCCAACTATCAATAGTTCCTTTGCTCCTCCCATAACGAAACAACGTCCAATTAATACTTGGTCAGATTCCTCCAAACTAAGGCATTTATGTTGCCATAGCTTCGATGAAGATTTCAAGAATGACCCCCCATTCATATGCATCACCAACACTTTGTCCTTCTTTATCCCGCATCTACTTCTTCTAAGTGTAGCATTAACTTGTGCAAGCCATTGCACAAATTGGATTAGAATGACTTGATGATTATGAGCATCACCATAGTGCTCAGTTTAGCCATTTTAACCAATGACTATTGCGGACTAAATTCCCTTCCTTGGACAGTCGTAAACAAGGCCAACATCCCTTTCAAATGAGGCACCGCTGCCTTCGTTCCATGAAGCAATGCATATCATGCAATGATAGCATTCTTCCTTTAACTTGGAACTCATTTTCCTGCCCATACACATCTGGTTTACCTTGTCATTACCCTTGGCCAAATCACGCGACTATGACTAATTTGCCTTTGACAAGAATGTCCGCTGTGGTTCTTAGCCAAATGCCGGTCTTTGAGCTCCTTAGCCCTTGCATTTTGACTCCACTATTCTACAACCAGATGCAACGCACTATGCCTATTCATGGCATCTTATTGTGC
>JAJJMA010221000.1:0-11548 GCA_023529015.1 Papaver nudicaule | reverse complement strand
TTTATGAGTACATGCCAAGAGGAAGTTTAGGGGATGCATGAACTAATTCAGAGAGGGTTTTTTACTGCAAAGTGTCCCTATTTTATTTTTATATAGTAGTCCCGAATTAATTTGTTTAGCTCCTAATTTAGCTAGGATATACAAATGCATCAAAAACAAAATTAGGATTTAATCAAAAGAAGGAATGTTCTTCCTTGTGAAATTGATGGAAGACAAAATCCTAATTCTCTTAGTTTCATTCAATTTGAGAAATCTTAATTTAATTTGGCCATTTAAAAAGAAATTCACTATCGGCTGTGTTGGTGGTGGAGATGATCCTCATGTTGGGGGTTATGGTAGTGGATATGGTCGAGAAGATGATGTTGTCAATTGCGGTGGTGGAAGAAAATAATTATGTTTATGGTTGTGGTGGCTTCGGTGATGGCGGTCTGGTATTTCTGGTGGTAGATAATGATAATGGGAGAAGATGACGCTATCGATAGAGGTGTGGGTGTAATACCCCGATTCGGCAGGTTAGGACCGCAAAATAGAATATAAGTAATGGTTTGTCATTTTCTAACGTTGAGGCCTTTTCAAGCATGATTGGTACATAAATTGGAAAAAAAATTAAATTTAAACATGTTGGGTCATGAACAAGTCAGGGATCAGGGACCTCCCGGGAAGCTAATGCTAGATGAACGCAGTAGTTCCCATTGAAAACTCCACACTATCAGATGACCTTTGTGGGTAAGTGGGAATATTATCGGTGGAGAGACTGGTCGTTATAGATGGTATCAAAGCCGACAACGGGTCTCCTACCAAAAGATGAGAGAATATGAATGATGAGTTGGTCCAGGTAGCTCGTCTCATGAGGTGGCAGGGAACGTCGTAGATCCTTGCTTGAAGCATATATTATTAAGCCGATGACGGCTCCAATTCAAGTTGGTGGTATTGCAATACTCCTATTCGGCAGGTAGGGATCGCCAAATGATATGTAACTAATGGTTTGTACTTTCCTAACACTGAGGCCTTTTCAAGCACGGTTGGCTCATAAGTTAGACTTTTTTTTTCCTGCAGTTAAGCGTGTTGGAGCAATTCAGGAATGGGTGACCGCACGAGAAGCTACGACACACTGCCGAATGACCGCACCGATACCCGTTGAAAACTCAACACTGCCGGATGACCGCAATTGGTAAGTGGTGAAAAAGCAGGGGTACCGAAATACAACCAACTTTTCGTTTGGGCTCGTGAGTCTTCTGGTAAGATATGGACGATCTCAAAAATCCATATCCAAATATGATAACCGGAGTGGGATCACAAGTGATCGGTCTAACTCAAGATAAATCTTGGCGAATCCCCTGGATGGATTATGGACCAACTCGACGGTTATTAATAACGTACTTCTTGTGTTTGCTTTAATTATATAACCAGAGAATATAATGCAGAAAGTAAAGCACACAAGACACCAGAGATTTTTTTAACGAGGAAACTACGACCTGTAGAAAAACCTCGGGACCTCATCCAGATTGAAAACCATACAATACTAACTGTCTACAAACACTAGCCTACTATAAGACTTCGGTCTGGGATGTAGCAGAGACCAACTCAAGCCCTCCAAGCGAATTGGCTATTGTCGCACTCCTTACGTCTCTAGATCCCCCACATATCGTCACACACTTGATTCCCCTAGCTGACATCCTTTACAGGCCTAAGAGTTGCTTTAACCGCTGTTAAAGGCTTGTGTCAATAATTCCGGCTTTGCAACCTCAATTATCAACAGTATGTTTGAACTGTCCTCTTCAGTTTGACATACACAAAGTGACTTCCTTCGGATTGCTCCAGGTCATACGGAAATCTACTTTACAAGCGGGGTCTGACAAGTAAACCGTGTAAACTATGCCCAACTTGTCTCTACCTCAGTTGTAAAAACAATCACTTGAGAAGCTTATACAACTGGAGCTAACTAGGTCTTACAACACAGAGTGCAGCTGTGCGTTGCTTCTTTTCAACCTTGTATGTAACGTATCAGTTCTTGAATAGTCTTATTGCAGAAAAGAAGGACTATAAAATAGACAAGAACGTGATCAGGTTAACAAGGTTACAGGTTAATCCGATAACAACCATAAAGGTACGTTATCTCCTACCTGTGCTTCCCAACTCTCAAGAGAAGTCTTTATAGTCGTTAGGTAAATCCCACAGAGAAACTCCTACCTAATAGAGGATGACTATACCACGAAAAGCTTACACCTAAGTGTAAAGAGTTTACGATCAATTCCACAGAGAAACTTCACATATGCTTGATGCTTGTGGTTTCCGTTCTTTAACCCTCTATATATAACACTCAATAAGATAGGTTGCTTAGGAATAAAGCAACTAGTTACTTGGCCTACAAGTTAGCCAGTGCCCGTGTAAACGAACCCGTTACTTAGCTTGCACACAAAGAAACCCTAGATTTATCTCAATTGGAAATCTTTAAACATTTATCTGCCAAGTGTTTTGTTAGCTCAAGAACACTTCAAGATAGAGATCCAACAAACCAGAGATAATCTTTATCTTATTGAAACATTGAGATTCGTTAGATGGACCACATAAGATATTCTGATAAGCTCAAGTCCAACTAAGAGATAAAGGAGTCAGAAGTTTAACCCGCGTGAAATTCCAGAAGAATATCCACGTGGACGGTTCAGGAACCGTCCTTCTGAATTCTGGCCAAATACAACGAATCTGTGGTTCACGTGCATGTACGTGTACATATTGATGTTTTGGAACTCAGAAGTAAAATCCGGAGTCACTGTTCACTAACCGGGCTGGATTAGGGTTTAACTGGATCCGCTGGAAGTTCTGGGCTGGGCCAGTACTTAGACGTGTTTACGCCCTCAGCTATAATCCACTGGACTCTGTTCCAGATTACTCATTTAGATTCATCTGTTTCCTACATGTGATTTGCAAGCAAATCAATGCAATAGAAAGGGCATCGAATCTATCTCGTGTATCTTGTAGCCTTAGTATTGTGGGAACAAATACTAACATAACTCATGGTTATGTAGACAAGAATACAAAATCTCAATCGCTATAACACTACTAAAGTAGCCGACTATTTCGAAAGATATAATAAGTAGAATAGAAGAATTTTCATAAAAATCATAACTCCTACTAACCTTTTGCCGATGAAGAATATTTGATGTCTTCTTTATAATCACTGTCTTCGTCTTCAAGGTCTCTACTACTTTGTCTATACCCCAATTCCGAAATCTAAACTCTGGTAGGCTAAATCTAAAATTGTGTTTTGACACCTAAAACTGACAACCAGCTTGACATACCAACGCTAGTGGGTTTGACCGGACAATGCCCTAACAAGTGGGAACAATATCGTTTGAGGGACGTGTCATTACAGTTAGTGTTCGTGGTGGTGGAGATGGTGGAAAACGATAGGTTGATGTCGATGGTGGTGGTGATGGAGATGGTCAGAAAGAGAAGTTGCAGTTTATGGTGAAAAATGAGAACTTGATGTTAGAAAAAGTGAATCTAGGATATAACTGTCTATTAAAGTTATGTGACACCCGTCCATTTCACTCAACACAAAATTCTGGACATCTACTGCAACATGTTTGAAAAGATTTCTGGGCAATTGACCCGTTTTCTCAAAAGGCAATGCAATACTCTTTTTTCTCCTCTGATTTATATTAGAATATCGATAAATTCATAGTTTTGGAAAAATTAAAAATGCATTCAGTGAAACATTAAATTATGAATAAAACATCTGAAACTTTATGCTTTAATTTTTTTTTATTTTTTTTTTCTAAATTAATATAAAACGCAACGAAATAAAACCAATATTTAACAAAAAAAAAATACAAATTAAGAATTAAACAATTTTAAAATCATACTTAATAATGCATCACAATATAGTTAAAATCCATAGTGGACATTGACTTATATATTAAGCACTTCTTACGAATTGGTTATAATCCAAATCGAAACTGGAATCAAGTTCGTTTTAGTTAGGTTATCAGCTTATCACGAGTTAATTTATCGAAACTCTAATGTGCGTGTGGAGATTATCTTGGAAACCAGGGACTCAAAAGGCAGTAAGCTAACTCGGAGATCAAGCTCACTAATTTGAGTTTTTTTGCGTAGGAAAATGCCGAATACTGTAACAATCAAGAACCAAGGAAATGTGGCATCTCCTTGTTCTCTTCCACAACTATGTGGAAGTCCAGAGGAAAAGGTTCCCCCAAGAATACCCAATACCCAGCTTAAATGGATACTAAATATTCGTCAACAAATATTTAATATCCCCTGACCATGCATAGTACTTGCTCAGAAAATAAGATGTATCGTAGAGTATTGGACCCTATGTGTTAATCTCAGACGAGGCGACTGAGACTTTGTTAAGATTTTGTGTCTTGGTCCATGGCCGAGACAAGCCTATTAATCTCAACGAGACGAGATCTGGCTGAGAAACTCACCAAGACGACCGAAATTCCACCGAGATATGGTTGAAATCTCACCGAGATAAGTTTAACATAGACATTTGGTAATAAAAACCAAATTCAATCCTAAAAACTCAATTTTTTTATATTTATTTTTCTTAAAATTCGGTGTTGTTTGTTTGTTTATATCTAACATCGCAAAGTAGGCAAAATATTATACACACACGTGTGTATATATATATATATAAACGGGTATGCAATTTGAAAATAAAAACCCTGTCATGAGATAAAGTTTTATTGGTATCTCGGTTCCGGCCGAGATAAAACGGAGACCCAAGATTCAGTACATTGACTATACCTCTTCTGATATACTAACTTTTTAGCTTACAGAATGTGGACATTCTTTGAATTTTCAGCACCTAGACTACACGTTTTAAACTACTCATAATTGGAATCTAGAAATGCTAGTATAACAAAGGGACTCTTCATATTTTGCTTCCTATGTAAGCAATTTATGAAACTCTAAGCACCTAGTACATGTTCAACAAACATCAGCTGCAAACTGTATTTTACAAAAGAATGATCAAATATACAAAGATAAGTAGATGACTTAAGCTGATGAGAATATGTCTATCTACAAGAATAGACATTAAACACACAACATTAAACTTCTTTTTGGTACAAGTAAATATAGCAAATTTTACTAGTATTGTTTTCTTTCTTACTTTTTAAGTTACTGCCGCATCCCTTTGTTTTTTCGCTCAAAAGAACCAAAAAAAAATCAACAGAACAGTAAAAATAAAATAACCCGGAAATCACGAATACTGGTGACCCTACATGTTTAGTTTAATCACGCCTTTTCTTACGGCTTTTATTCTCTTTATAAATCCCTTTCTTTCATTTCTCACTCTCCCCACAAACTAACACACTCCTCTCAAATCCCTTCTTCACTCACTCTCTAAAAATGGCTTCTCCTCTCTCTGTCCTCTTGCTCTCTCTATCTCTCTCCTTCTTCTTCATCCCTACTATCATCTCTTCCTCACCTGTTCCTGACCCTGAACTAGTTGTACAAGAAGTACACAGGTAAGATTTCTTTCTTCCCTACATAATGTACTTCATTCTTGCATAATTAGTACTGTTTTTGTATAGTGTAGTTAAGATACTCTACTTAATGACGCTGTTGTGTTTTTGTATTACAGGAGTATTAATGCATCAAGGAGAAATCTCGGTTACTTGTCATGTGGAACCGGAAACCCAATCGATGATTGCTGGCGATGCGACCAAAATTGGGAGAAGAATCGACAGAGATTAGCGGATTGTGCAATTGGGTTCGGGAAACAAGCGATAGGTGGACGGGACGGGCGTATTTACGTGGTGACGGATTCGAGTGATCACGATGTGGTTAACCCAAGACCTGGTACACTTAGACATGCCGTGATTCAGGATGAACCCTTATGGATCATTTTTGCCAGAGATATGGTGATACAGTTGAAAGAAGAACTGATTATGAATTCGTTCAAAACGCTCGACGGCCGGGGTGCGAGTGTTCATATCGCCGGTGGACCGTGCATAACGATACAGTTTGTCACCAATATTATCATTCATGGTTTACATATACATGATTGTAAACAAGCAGGGAATACTAATGTGAGAGACTCGCCGCATCATTTTGGATGGAGAACTTTATCAGACGGTGATGGTGTTTCAATTTTTGGTGGTAGTCATGTTTGGGTTGATCATAATTCGTTATCAAACTGTCGAGATGGACTTATTGATGCTATCTATGGATCAACGGCTATTACCATTTCGAATAATTACATGACCCACCATGATAAGGTGATGCTTTTGGGTCATAGTGATTCTTATACGCAAGACAAAAAAATGCAAGTTACCATTGCTTTTAACCACTTTGGAGAAGGATTAGTTCAAAGAATGCCAAGGTAATAAATTCTCCCCTGCAACCCCTTTTTTCCACTTTGTGCTTAATGTATAAATTATACATTATACCCATCATGTATACTATTTTAATTTTGAAATTATGGAATGGGATAAATTGATATTTTTATGGAGCTAACAAATTGTTTAGCAGTATTAATATGTTACTTTTGCAGATGTAGACATGGATACTTTCATGTGGTTAACAATGACTATACCCATTGGGAAATGTATGCCATTGGAGGAAGTGCTAACCCTACCATCAACAGTCAAGGAAATAGATTTCTTGCACCGGATAGACGCTTTAGCAAAGAGGTAAGATACCCCAGCCCGGAATGTCTTCCATTTGGTGTATCCTTTTTGGTTTTGGACTTAAACTTTGCCAGTATCAAGATTTTGTGTAAACGTATTAGATAGACTTTCCGGAGGGAATGACAAACCGTTGCAAAAGTAGAAGATTATCAATCACTATCCTAGGAAGTTATTTGTCACTGTTTTGAAATCTCCTTTAACCTTTTTTAATTGATTGATGGGTGCAGGTCACTAAGTATGAAGATGCACCACAAAGTGAATGGAAGAACTGGAATTGGAGGTCAGAAGGTGATCTTTTTCTGAATGGGGCATTTTTCACCCCATCAGGAGCTAGTGCATCATCTAGCTATGCTAAAGCTTCAAGTTTGGGTGCAAGGTCTTCTTCTCTTGTTGGACCTCTTACTACAAATGCTGGTGCACTCAACTGCAGGAAGGGTTCTCGTTGCTAGCTAGCTGGTCATCAAGATTGATCAAGTATATCATATAGGGAGAGACAAAAAAAGAAAAAGTGTTTCAAATTTAATGCTAATTTACTAGATGGGGTGATGAAATTTGGGTTGTGTTACCAACTATATATATACTCACATTGGCAAGACAAGTTATGAAGGAAGAGAGCTAATGCAATTAGGTGGTGTTTTATTAGATAAGATATATGAAATTTAGCTAGGTTTTTCTCTTTTGAGTTGGGGTTCTGTTTTTTGTTTGTTTGTTTGTTTGTCTATTATGGATTACAACCTCTCATGTTAAACTCTAAGAACCATTAATTGTGGGTTTCTTTCTAATTGTTAAGAATCCTACCTATTAAGGATTAGTAGTAGAGTAAACAAGTGAAGAAGTGTTGAAAGATATTGATATGGTTTCTCTCTTTTAATGTATTCTGGTCTTCATTTATGAATCAAATTCTCAATCTTGTTTCTCTTGGTACTTTCTTTACCCATGATCCCCTCTGCAAGCCTTTTAGTTGCAAATTCCAGACTCATTAATAAAATGGTAAAGTCGTTGGAATCCACCATATGAATTCGAAATTTATCTACATTAACTACTAACAACTAAATGTAAGTTGTTTTGGACGAAAAAAAGTTGACAAATTGAAGAAAAACTTCAAAGTGGTTCCAAGTGTCTCACTAACACGCAAAAGCTTTCTAATTCGAAAGCACGCAATCAACTGAAATTTTGTTCTATAAGTCACAAAATTAGAAACAGCATTACATTGAAAATCTTAGTTCAAGCTACGGGCACAGGCAGCACCGCAACCTTGCAATAAGCCCGGTCAAAACCCGCTTTAGAAGCATCCGAAGTGTATGCCAAAGTAATAAGTACATACACTAACTAGATACAAATGAGTCAAGTTAAGTAATGGCATCGAAGACGAAACCCAAAAACGTATACCAAGACAACACCATAGATGAATTTTAAAATGAGTTCAACAGTTATGGTTTTGAATAGAAAAATGGGGCTCTCATTCTCAAAAGCGTGGAAAAAGAAGAATAAGATTAACAGAATTTCATCGATTAATGGTTGTTGTTATGACTTGAAAAAGAAGGGTTTCCACATGCAACCTACCATCATCAAAAAGACTCGCACGACTTTTTCGACCCTCTAAAAAATTTTGAACACACCAAATGATTCCTTACATTTTGACTAAACCAACAGAGATTTTGTACTACAAATACTTTTTTGACTACAAGTAAAAAGTGAAAACTGGTATTCCACGTGGTGCAATCTTTTGTGTCACCGTATGGGCCAACTAGCCAATACGGGAATTAGGAAGCCATAGCTAGCTAGGCCCTTAGTTCCTTTTTAAGGTCTGGCCTAATCAGGATGATCAGTAGCAAGTTAGGTGTTGATAGAAACACCGATAGGTGGTGAATAGGTGGGTGGGGGAGGATTCGGAGGAAGCACATGGGAGATGGGAAGAAGCAAAAATTCAAACAATTTATTGGCTGCACAAAAAAAATGATTGATTTTGGGGTTGAAATATACTGGTTTCGGATGGAACTGAAGAAATAATAGGATAAAGGTGTGAGCATGTGTTTGCCGGAGTATCCTTGCAAAATCAACTTCTTTTTATGGCTTCTTTCTCGTGATAAGATAATGTCGGTGGATAAGTTATTAAGGAGGGGAATGGATGTTTCAAACTTGTGTTGCTTTTGTGAAGAAAATGATGAAACTAGCTCGCACTTGTTTTATGATTGTTGGAGAACTCGAAGGATTTGGGATTACTTTGTTGAATGAATTCGCTCTCGGTGGACTTATGATTCAAACGTTACAACTAATGTGAAGTTTTGGAAGGTTAATTGGGGAGATGAAAGACTTAGTCAAATTTGGAACAACATCCCGGTTGCAATATGGTGGTGCATATGGAGAGAAAGAAATGCAAGAGTATTTGAAAACAAAAGAAAAAATTTAATAAGCCTCATTAGAAATGTTAAACTTCAAGCATTTTTTTGGGCCGAATCAACTACCAGGATGTTGGAGTTAACGACGAATACGGTGATAGCTTCATGGGATTCTTTATTCCGGATATCGTGAGATTGTAGTTTTTGTGTTGGGTTAACGAATTCTCCTTCAGCTCCCTTTTCTTTTTTGCTTTCGGTTGTAATCATTGGGTTGAAGTACCCCCTTAAGTACCTCATTTTCAATGAATTTTCTCTCTGACGGATCAAAAAAAAAAAACCCACTTTCATAATTGCTGGTGAGTTAAATGTTAAACCACCATGACCACTTGAGTCCGCTTCCTTGAAGACTTCTCCTACGTTTTGTCTCCCTCACCCATTCAATACTCGACAGTTAGTTTTTTCAGCTAACACTTCCCACAAACATTTGTCCCATTCCAAGCCCTCATTTGATGAAACATGAATGCCATCGACACCCTAGCCCCATCTGTCCAAAAGTATCTACTTTTTGGTACGTAATACAGTAGAATAAGTACAGCCACCGGAAACGGCAACTTCTGCTCTCACCCATTTACCAGGAAATCAAATAATAACCCCCGAGTGGCTTTGCCTTGGACTGCCTGTTTTACCTAGATTATTGCTTGAAGCCTTAAATTCCCAGGAGAGGTATTATAACTTCACGGTCAAAAATCCGCAGCATAGCTCAAAACATTCGTAATCTCTCCTAGTGGTTGACGAAAACTGTATAGTATGAATGAGTTAGTTTGGAGCTGAAATTGAAGCACCGACACTTGGGCTGGGTGAGAGTACTGTACCAAGTCCTATAATGCAGAGATGATGGCGATCTATGTAATGTGGACATCCAACGTCAGTCAATCGTAGTCGAATGGGGACAGTTGATAAAACTCATACTGTGACTCATGTGAATCAAGTATTGCCCGCATAATTTTATTTTTACTCCCTCATGGGAACGGATCTGAGGTTTAGGCATCCAAAAAGCATTAGATAGGGGTAAACTACCTAGTTTGCAGACTTGCAATTAGGAGAAAAATTCCAACGATTTCGTACGTGAAGAATATATTAGCCGACGTTTTTGTCTCTCTTATCCCACTGTCAATATAATGGTGGTCTAGTTGCAACCCTACATCTCGTAGCTGTTCCTAAATACCCTACTCAGCCCCTTGTGTCTGAAATGTGTTTGTGCGATTTAGGTATCGAGCTATCATGAGAAGAAGATGTCTTGAGTTCATGGAATCGACTCGAGCGAATCATCGATAGAAAATGTATCAAAAACATATACAGCTCATTGCTAAAGGCACCCTACAATTACAGCTTACCTTACCCAATAATATAACGTCTTGTCCAACGAAAATCTTCTTATGCATACAAAGTTTGTCCATCGTTGTACAAGTAAGGACTTTAGCATAGAATAATAGGGCACAGTAGAAAGGGTGTGCATAAAGTTTTCTTGACGTTGTGGATGCCTTCATCATTACTGAGGGGCTTCTTCCTGTTGCAATTAGTACTAAAGCGACATTAATTAGAGTTCACATCATTAAGATATATTTGGTTAAGCTACTCATGGGCATATAAAATGTTCAGATTCTTTAAAATAGTGTCATTGATTGATTCATCCTGGTGGACAGAGTTTTGTGGAAACCAGCTAATTAGGAATATCCCTATCTAGTTAATGCGGCAACCGACCTTTCAATCTTCCAGTCACTTACTGTGCCAGTGTTAAACCGCATTACATATAGCTAATAACAGTCGAAGAACCACTTCGAGAGTCTTAAGTAATCTGTAATCCCATTATGAACTGCAAGATTCATTTTATTACTAACGTAAGTTGGAACTAACAGCACATTTTCATCAACCAGATAACATGACATAAAAGTAGCAAATGTAAAGGTACATGTCTTCAAACACAAACAAGGAGTGGAAGCTGTACATGAGCCAGTGAAAGTCACAGAAAATATATTGAGATTGGGGAAGTAGATGTTTATACTTAGTGCCAGCGCTATGGATTGCCTAGATTTTGCCGGAAACTCTAATTGTGGCTTAGCTTAGACCAAGCACTATGGTTCCTACATTATTAAATAGAGATATCCCTGAAAAATAGAGATAGGCAACTACTACGGTGTAAAAAATCCCTATTTGATAGAGATAGAGATGGGTTTCTCTATTGCCTGCTACCAATCCGTAGCAGGCAATAGATAGAGATGCGAGGCGGAAACCGAGTATCCGCAGGGCGGAAACTCAGTTTCCGTAAAATTTTAATAAATCCTTATAATATTTTGTGTGTGGAAACCGAGTTTCCGTAATTGGGATGTGGCGGAAACGGAGTTTCCGTCTGGAAATGGCTAAGACCACCTTGGTTGCCAATTTTCGTCATTTTTGCCATCCTTATATCTCTATAATCTAGGAATGGCTTGTGACACCATAGTGCTTGCTCTTAAGATGAAGAGAAAACAGGCACTATGGGGTTTTGGCTGT
>JAJJMA010220990.1:2004-13714 GCA_023529015.1 Papaver nudicaule | reverse complement strand
TTCAACCTCCTGCCTCTTTCATCATATTTCGCTGTTGAATCTGACATTTCTGATGTACTAGTTCCGCTCTTTTCAGCTCGGCGAGTTGCATGGGAATTTGAGTAGGAGTGTGCATGGGACCCATGACGAGATGAATGTGAATGAGAGGTATGGCGAGTCGAGTGCGAGTGGGATGCATGACCTTTATTTTGTGCTGCCATTAATTCTCTATGACTCTGAAGTACTGTCTCCATCTGCAATTGCATTTGTCTCTCCATCTGATTAGCTTGCCTGTTGTTGGCCTCAAGGATTTGCCTCAACAACGTTTATGTAGTATTTGTGGATCCAGTATTATCTGCTATCACTACTGGGCGAGTTACTGTAGCTCCCGGTACTATCGCTGCGCCATTTCTGCTAGCCGCCTGTGGAATTTCTGCCGCTATAATTGGTTCTTCAACCATCGCTGGAACTTCTTCCGCCACACGTTGAGTTTCGCCGACATCTTGCACCAACTGCTGCTGAACATTGGCCGCTACGTGTTGAGTTTCGCCGACGCCTTGCACCAACTGCTGCTGAACATTGGCCGCCACTCTGCTTCCTTCCATTGCATTTTGAGCTGCTCCCCCTGCATTCGATGTTTCACCTATGGTAAATCTTCCTTCACCCCTCTGCTCGCCACAAGCATTTGCTTCTACATGACTGTTGATTCTTCTTAGCATCGGGTTATGTTCAGGTGACCTTTCTGCATTCTCAAAACGAGTAATATCCTCTATATAAACTTCTTCTTGGCGAGTCACTCGCTGGACAGGTGATCGACGAGATGAGCTTGCCACATTAGGATCCACTGGACCAGCTGGTTCCATTGCTCTGCTTCTAGTGTTGTGACCACTGGGGAGTGTCGCTGGCGTAGGAAGGATAGGGTGTCGAGGAGGTCTACCCGCCAGGGTTTTATCGCTTCTTCCTCTAGGACCCATTCGCCGAGGTTCTGTAAAAGAAAACAAACACACTTCCTGACAGTATTGCTCTGTTAGTACTGTGGGTAAATGCCAAATAAGTTAGTTGAGTTGCTTTTCAGAATGTTGATGAATGAAAGACAAAAAGAATAGCTTTAGATCATGTGATGTTGCAGATGATGACATAATCATGACAAGAATTGTAAAGACGTCCTATGATACTATAATTTTCAAATCGAAATGATGGTACGACCGTATTTTAAGAAATTTTTTTGAAATGATTCAATTTCCTTTATGAGTCTACAGTTTCTGCTATTCGCCGGAAAAGGTACCTTTTTGCCGGAAATATATATCTATATTTGCATTTTCCGAGAGGGACTCATACTTCAAGAATAACATTTTTCTATCCTCATACTTAGGTTTCTCCACTGTATATGTGAAAAAGGTGAAATATGTGATAAACTTGCCAAAACAGTCTGGCCAACCTTTGTCTATAACCATAATAGCATTTAACTCATCATGGTTTCCATAAATGGCAAAAAATGTCTACTGAAAATCCAGATCCATCGCCATAGCATACCAAAAATATCCTATACTTTCTAATCTTAGCAATACTCTATGGGAGAATCCTTATAACAAACTGCATAGCATACCATATATAGCAAAACAGGCAGCAAAAATCAAGAAAAGATTCCACATGGCGAGCCAAAACATCTCTAAATAGTATGATAAAATTACTGAAACATAACAGCGAGCTCTCAAACCCACGTATCATACCATTTATAGAAAGAAAGAGCATATGGTAACATCTCAAATCATACTCAAAATCAAGAAAAAACATAGACAAGCTAAAACTCATGGAGAATCAACAGGAAATCCTATATATAGTGAGTAAAGGTAGCTGAAACACTACCGGCGAGTTCTAACGCATGTGGCTCATACCATATATAGAAAGAAAGAACATCAACAAATCATATCAACAAATCAAGGAAACACAAATCCAAAACCTTTTCTAGCGCCAAAATGTAACTGTGTAAAATCCTAATGGTTAGATCTTACACAGTACACCCAAATATGATACACCAACACATATACAATCATTTCCAAAGCATATATCAACATAACAACCACGAGAACTATAAAGGAGATATGAGTTAGAGATACTTGACAAGATGATTTACTTGGTTCGCCCATAAAGTAAGGACTACATCCAAGGATTCTACTAATATAAGTATAATTACAACACTTCATTACCTTGCTAATCTTCTATGTTTTATTCCTCAAATAAGAACCATAACTTTAGTCTTGGGCTGTAGAGAGCAAGTAGGATACTTTTCCTCTCTCCAGACCAATCCCAAAATGTGTCCAACCCCTTTCTCCATAGGTTAATTCACTATTTATAGACTTTTTACATGGTGATAAACAGCTAATACAAACAAAGTTGGACTGACACTATTTGTCATGACTCGCCGACACACATACATCGGCGAGCTCATTCCTTACTCTATATAGACGAGAGAATCTTCTTGGAGATAAGGTTGATGACGCATCCTCCACTGAGTCAACCAGTCAACCTGACAATGTATCCGTTCTGACTTCTCTTAAATGCTCACCTAAATTTCACCTAACTATCGGCGACAGGTCTTTTACTCGTTGATACCTTACTCGTTGATTCTTATATCGCCCATCTTGTTACTCGCTGATCCAGGACATCTCAGCTGTATTCTTTTTATACAGCAGCTCATCTAGGATGCTTTTATATCGGATAGGTATTTTCTATCCTTACATTTTGCCTCTTTCATCTCCTAAGACTTTAGTCGCCGGGGATGAAACTTTCATACTCGTCGAAAATACCGCCCCACGTTCTCCACTTAGCTTTTTCACGCCACACGTCTATAGCCATGCATCCGTTACTCCACGTGTCTCCCATGCGTCGCTTCTACTTTATGACTGGTAACCGTTTACGCCCATGATCTCCATTACTCCATCACAGCTCACAACCGTTATCGCCGGTTGGTTTTCCCATCGCCCCTATAAATACTTGGCTCTGCCTTTGCTTCTTCCTTTACGAGTTCTTTTTTCCTAAACCCTAAGCCTTCTGCTACTGCATTTCTCACCTGAACCCTTCATCTTCCTCCTCCTTTTTCACAGTCTTAAGATTTCCCCTATCCTTTGAGTAACTGTTATTTCTCCTTCTTCTCCTTTTTACGTTGATTTCTGCTACATATATCTTTTTCTCCATTTTCCGTCACCGGCAACCACTAATCTTCATCTTCTCCAACTGATTTTCCACCGGAAACCACCAATCTTCATCTTCTCCGGTTAACTTTCCATCGGAAACCGCCAATCTTCATCTTTTCCGACCACTTTCAAACTGCTTCAATGACTTCAACTGTTAAATCCTCCAGATCTAAAAGCACGGCCAGCAAAACCAAATCTACTGACAAAAAGGTGCCTAATTGGAAGACCGATTGGCCTGGCTATTGTGCTCATTTCAAAGTAGAATATCTTAACCCCAAAATCCATTCTCTGCCTGAGACAAATAAGGCATCTGATCTACTATCTGTCGACGATCTTCTTCGATCAGAGACAAGTAACACTTGGGCTGCCGTTGCCTTTGGTCAGCTGAAGGCTGGGCTAAAGTTTCCACTTTACAATCCGAGTAATACTTTTATCGTTGATCTTCTTGTGGCGATTAACAGAAGTCCTTTTCAGTTAACGGGGAATGCTATCCGTGTAATGACTGAGTGGAGCAAGCGCCGAGAGGGACAAACAAACTATCCTTTGCTCGCCAATCTGGAAGCTCATAAGCCTGAGGAGTTTACTTTGAAGAAATTTCTTGAACAATATTCTGTGGCCTCTTGCAATAGAAAAACTGATCCCTGGGCTGTTCGATTTACGCCCAAAGGGAATTACCCTGCTGCAGACTTGCTACTCGCCGACGTCGAGTTCACAAGTACAAAAGAAAAACCAACCGTTCGTCACAGCTCCGAGGGCGACTTTTCCAATCTTCTTTGTCTCATCGACGGGCCCTGGTTACTAGGTTGGGAGGATGAGGAAAAAACCAGAATCCGAGAAGCTTTTTTGCCTGAGCATTCCCACCTCGCCGAGCATACCTTCTGGAATGTAGTCTGGCCTGATGCTGACAAGTATGCCAGGGATGAGAATGGCAAATTTCTTAGGACGAAAGATAAAGGCTATGTCAAACTCTCGGCTGATGCTATTGCTGGGACAAAAAGAGGGCGAGAAGATACCGCCGATGCTTCTCAGGTAAATATATATATCTATTCTCAGTAAAATTATTCCAGAGCTAGCAAAGATCCGACTGAAGATCTAGAAACAAGCACTTTAACTTAACCTATTTTAAAAATATATGCAAATATATTTTTAAAATATATATCTATATTTGCCTCTGCTTGTTCCGAGATCTGATAGGTGTGTCTTTGGTGATATTCAATTCGCAGCGCCCAAAGAAACCCAGGCCATCTCCCGCCGAGGTAGCTGAAGAACTCCGCCAACTTGCTGCCAAGAATATGCCTCCTCCTCCAGTTTCTTCTGAATTAGTTAAGGAGGCTGCCTCTAGCCAGGGAAATCTTGGATCCCTCGCCGGTCAGTCCGCCAAGGGTAACTCTAACATGCTTGTCGATCAACCCTTGAAGGACATCTCCAATATACCCATTACTCAGTCTGCAAAGAATGGTTCTACCAATCCCCCTGGTACTGAAAATATGGAGGACATGAATCAAGATTCTGAGTCATACCCTAGGAACAATGATCATCTTGACATGGATTTGGATGCACTGAACATATCTGGTGGTCAAGATACTTCTAAACCGTCTTCCTCTCCCAAGAATCCCAGGATTCCTTCAACTCCTTATGTTTCTTCTGCCTCAGCACTTGAGCCACATCTCGCCGGCTTGGTCGTTCTTGACAGGTTGCCTCGGCATCCCCTTACTCTACAAAATGTTAGTGGCCCTGGAAGCTTGCAAGTGACTGCTCCTAACATGCTCGCCGAAGCTTTTGACAAGCTCAGTGTGGCGGATGACTGCACAGACCACGAATATTTTGAAACCTTGGCACAATATAGTCGCCCTGGGTTTGTGCATCACCCAAAATTCCACACGGCTGCAGATGTCATTCCTTGTCAGGAGCATTTCAACCTTTTCAATATGGTGAGTGTTTTTGTGGCATTTCATCTTTTCTGGCTCTGTCGCCGTCGGATACTTATGCTTTACCCTTTGTGATTTCAGCACTTTCATCATTGCTTGAGTGTTGCCTCGGCCATTGAGGGTCTTGGCCGTGAGAACATTAACCTCAAGAATCAAATCAGTCAACTGAAACATGATGCATTGGTGCGTGGCCAAGAGGTTGAGAGGTTAAAGAATGAGGCCAGAGAGCAAAGCCTGACGGTCACCACTCAGCAGAGTAAGTTTTCTTCACATCTCTTTTTTGTTTAGTTATTCTGCTTTTTGTTTTGCTTCTTTCGCCGACCCTTAGATTTCCTGCCCTCCAAGGTTGCCATTCCTCCGATGATGATAGGCTTAGGCGAGCTGAATCCGAAATCGAGAGACTTAGTAATAGCAACTTTAAGCAGTGTAGTCAATTATTCACTTTCCTCAAGGACCTTAAATGGTGTCGCCGAGAGTTGGATCAGGATGTTGATATTATAAGAAACCTCTGTGATACTTATCAAGCTACTCGATCGGAATTAGGCCATATGACTAGCCAACGTGATGCTGCACTTCGCCGAGAGGAAATTGCCCTTGCTGCTAAGACAGAAGCCGAGACAAGTCATAAGCGAGCTTCCTTTCTCTGGAAAGAAGAGAAGTCCAGAGCTGATAAGTTGGCATCTCAAGTTATTAGCTTAAGAACTGAGAAAGAGACCGCCGAGTTTCAGATTCAACGCTGGAAAGATATGGCGGAGAGGCGTGAAATTTTGACGATTGATTTATACAAGCAATGCTCTGACCAACAGCGCCGAATAGAACAAATGCTAGGTCCGTGTGCTAACGAAAACTTCGAGTTCCATATGGCTCAGTTTAGGGAGGCACAAGAGGGTATGCGTGGACATGTCCACAACCTAGAAGGTATCCTTTTATAGGGTTTACTCATAACTTGTCATGCTTATGTTTATTTTCCCTTTTTTTTTTTACCATATCGTTTTCTTCCTTTGCCTCAGCTACCATTCAGAGGCTAAGGAATGAAGCAGATCAACAGCAGGAGATCATCAAAGGCTGTCATGAACTGGAAATGAAGGTCCAAGATCTTACTGATCAACTCAAGGAGCACAAATCTTTCCCTGATAAGATAAAAGAGTTGTCCGAGAAGCTCAAGGAACATGATTCTTGCACTGGCAAGCTTGCAGATCTGAATAAGCAACTTCTTGACCATGCCTCTTGTGCTGGCAAGATTCAAGAGCTGGAGAGTGCCCGAGATGGTCTTCAGATTGAGCTCGCCGAAGCCATGGACGATGTCCAGTATTGGGAGAAGCGTCACAAGGATGATGTTGTTAGTGCTTCCTTCATCGGCGCTCAGGATTTTGCTTACAAATTCCTGCCTCAGTATGGAGTGGAAATTCCCCTGGCTTATGAACGACTCACTCCTGAACAACTCGCCGCGCAAGAGAAGGCAAGTACCAAAGGAAAGGAGGTGCTGTGGGCAGAAGGTGGTGCAGAAGAAGAAGGAGAAGAAGAGAACTACCAAGAGGAGGAATCTGAGGAGGAAAGCTCAGAAGAAGAAATTGAAGATGAAACTCCTAAGGTACCGACTCAGTCTCTTGAGATTGGTACTGGAACTGTAGGAGGTGAACAGATCGGCGAGAAGCATACATGGGTGGTGACTGTTAATGCTAACCAACCCATCGTCGAGCAAAGTGGGGAAACAAGCACCGCCGAGATTTGCCAATCTGTCCACGAGCCAAACGCAGGAGTTGCTATCGCCGGGGATAATCAACCTGACGGTGTTAGAGTTGAATATGGGGGCGAGGATGACCTCAGTGATCGCGAAGGAGATAAGCCTTCCACTCCAAAGAGTCCTTTTGCTGATCCTCGGTGTTGAAGTAGCTTTTCTTTAGTTCTTCTGGATGTTGGAGAGGATAGATTGTTTCCTCCCCAATCTTTGTGTTTCTCTTACTACTTTTTGTTTCCTTATATTGGACTATTTCCCTTTTGAATGTTATCTCTGATGAATGTTATTTTGATGAATGTTATCTTTATATTTGTTGGCATTCTGTTTTCATGTTCAATTTTCCTTTGCCATATTTGCTCTGCTTCAATTTGTCTTCAAAGACTTAACTTGCCATTGAGTGACGGCCTGGTCCTGTACAGCCGACAATTTCGACAACTGACTAAACAATTTCTAGGAGCAGCAGGGTTAGACCCCAGCCGTAACCATTACTTGTGCCCGTCGGCGATCTAATATAAGTAGAATGGGTTGCCCTCATAGACTTTAATACACTATAGCTTCCGCCAGAGGTGATGCTATGGCGTAGACGGATTAACACACCGGCGCCACCGCCGATGTGATGCTACAGCAAAAGGGATCCTTATTTCCTTACAAACACTTACAGATCAACAAGTAACACGGCTGGCCTTACAACTAAGCCTGGGTCGGACTAACTCTTACAAGTAGGTGCGTTCACTCAATGCAAGCAAGCTTTCTTCATAAGAGATCTTGGTTCTTAGTTGATTTTATTAGTTTGGGCATTATGCCTTATAAGATGGCACATGGCCTTGGTACCTGATCAGGGTTTTGGTATGGCTTTTATTGCCTTGGGCATTTGTGCCCCTGCGAGTGGCTTTTATAGCCTATTGCTGAGTGTTTTGCCTCAGCTATTATGCTCTTTGAACTTTTAAGCTTTAGTCATCACTGTAGTTAGACTACCCAGTGAATGAAAAATATAAGTGACACAGAAATTTGTTAACGGGGTTCGGCGCATGATAGCAAACCTACGTCCCCGGATCTTATTCGCTGTTGTGTTACATCATTTAATAAGATTCCTTGGGTATTGTGCCCGCCCAAGACTTCGGATTTTACATTTTTTCCCTCAAGGATAGTACTTCTTAAGGAACCTGGCGTTCCATGGATGTTCTAGTTGTACGCCATGCTCATCAATTAGTACATACGCTCCTGGCCCAGCCACTCTTTTGACCACATAAGGGCCATCCCATACAGGTTCCAGTTTCCTGCATCCTTCTCGCTGAGAGGGGGAATTTCTCGAAGTACCAACTCGCCGGGCAGATATTCTCTTGGAATCACCCGCTTGTTGTATTCTCTGGATAGTCGCCGATGATAATTCTCCATGTGTGTGAGGGCGATCAACCGCTGCTCTTCTAAGTCATCAAGCTTGGCTAGGATTAGATCTGTATTCAGATTTTTTTCCCATGCCTCATGCTTTGTAGTGGGCAGGATTACTTCAGATGGGAGTACCGCCTCAGCGCCGAAAGTAAGTAAGAAAGAAGATGCTCCAGTTGCTTCCCGAACCGTAGTTCTATATGACCACAAGACATTGTGCAAATGCTCACACCACGCCTTTTTATGTTTTTCCAATCTTTTCTTCAGTCCCATTCCAATAGCCTTATTGGTAGCTTCTGCTTGGCCATTACTCTGAGGGTATAAGGGAGTTGATTTTCCCAGTTTGACGCTGTAATGGGCGAGTAACTTTCTTATATTGTCGCCAACTAACTCCTTTCCATTGTCTGTACATATCTCCGCCGGCACACCAAATCTGCAAAATATGTTCTCCCAGATGAATGTGAACACTTCTTGTCCCGTTTTCTTCCTTATAGCTTTAGCTTCACACCATTTGGTGAAATAATCTGTTGCCACAATAATGTATTTCCGTTGTCCAGAACCTGTAGTTAATGGTCCAATAATATCAATACCCCACTTGGCGAAAGGCCAAGGGCTGAGCACTGAATTTAAAGATGTTGCCGGCGATTTAATTCTTCTTCCATACAGTTGGCATGGTTTGCATCGCTGAACATATTCCTTTGCATCTTTATTCATCCAAGGCCAGTAGTATCCCTGCATTCTAACCTTCAAGGCTAGAGCTCTTTGGCCACTGTGATTTCCGCAGTCTCCTTCATGGATTTCTTTTAATAATTCTTTGCCTTCTTCTCTTGATACACATCGTAGCAGGGGTCCAGAGAATGACCGGCGATATAGTATTCCATCTCGGAGTTCATAATTCGCCGAGCGACTGATGACCTGATGAGCTAAAATTTGATTTCCTGGTAAGGTTAAGCGGTCCAAGTAATACCGTATCGGCGATCTCCAATCTGTCTCCGCCGACTCTTCAGTGTTTGTTGTTAATACTTCTCTTTGCCTCGGCGCTGCTACCGATGGCTGCATTACCCTTTCAATAGCTATTGAAGGAACATCCGGGTCCGTCATCATTGAAGAGATAAAGGCCAGTGCATCGGCGTGTCTGTTATCCTTTCTGCAGATGTGACGAAACTTGATACCTATGATCCTCTGGGCGTACTCCCTAGCAAGTTTTAGGTACTTCTGCATAGATGGGTCTGCCGTCTGGTATCGTCCAGATATTTGTCGAATCACCAGCTGAGAATCACTTGTCAATCTAACATCGCTAACTTTCATTTCGATGAGTATTCGCATTGCGTGGATGACTGCTTCATATTCTGCCTCATTATTAGTCGCCGGGAATTCTAGTCTTAGCGAGTGCACTATCCTTGCTCCTTTTGGCGAGATAAGAACAATTCCAATTCCATTTCCTTCTTTATTTGACGAACCATCTACATAAACCTCCCATCCATCAGGCCTGCACTTCAATAAATCTGGTACTTCATGCTCTTGCTCATCCAAGGAGGACGGGATTTCTTCTATCTCTTCCTCTTCATCTATTGGGAAGTCGGCGAGGAAATCTGCTATGACCTGAGACCGCTGAGCTGTGCGTATTTCATACTGGACGCCGAACTGCTCAATTTGCTGATTCCACTTGGCGATGCGTCCCACTCGCTGAGAGCTGTGCAAGATAGATTCTATTGGAGTTTTGGTGAGGACCACAATGGGATGAGCGTGAAAATATGGATGTAATCGCTGAGATGCGAAAACCAACGCCAGCATCAGCTGCTCTATTTTGGTATAATTCTTCTCTGCTCCTTGTAACGTCCTACTAATATAATATATAGGTGTTTCTCCGCCTTTGGTTCTTACAAGCACTGCACTTATGGCAAAAGGTGTCGCGGCGAGATATACTCTGAGTTCTTCGCCGTGCTCTAGTGGCTGAATCGCTGGGAGAGTGGCGAGATACTTTTTAATGCCTTGAAATGCGGCTTCATGTGCCTCAGTCCAGTTGAACTTTTCTCCTTTCTTCAATGTCTGGAAAAATAGCTTGCACTTGTCGGAGAATCTGGAGATGAATCTATTAAGAGACGCCAAAGTCCCATTGAGTCGCATAACATCTTTTACTGTGACCGGCGAGGGCATCTCTATAATTGCCTTAATCTTGGCTTGATCAGCTTCTACTCCCTCCTTGGTGACGACATATCCCAGAAACTTTCCTGAAGTTACGCCAAACACACACTTCGCCGGGTTAATCTTTAGCTTAGTGACACGCATATGGTTAAATATCTCTCTGAGGTCTTCCACATGAGTTTGCTTCTTCTTGCTTTTGACCAGCATGTCATCCACGTATACTTCCATTGTCTTCCCTATCCATTTTTCGAACATTTTCTGCGCCATTTCTTGGTAGGTAGCGCCAGCATTCTTCAGCCCAAAGGGCATTCGAGTATAGCAAAACAGTCCTTTAGTGGAAAAGAAAGCGGTATGCTTCTGATCTTCTTCCGCCAAAGGTATTTGGTTATATCCTGAGTAACCATCCATAAATGACAACAGCTCGTGACCTGATGTAGCGTCCACAGTCTGGTCAATACTTGGCAGCGGGAAACTATTCTTGGGACAAGCTCTGTTAAGGTCGCTGAAGTCAATACAAATTCTTACTCCCTTGTTCTTCTTAGGTACTACTACTATGTTGGCTATCCACTGTGGATATTGTACTGGCCTTATTATACCAGATGCCCTCATCTTGTCAATTTCTGCCTCCACTGCTTCTTTGTAAGCTGGAGCCAATTTCCTTATCCTTTGTTTGAATGGCCTGATCTTTGGATCAATATCTAACTTGTGACATGCTATCGCCGGGTCAATACCTGGCATCTCATTCATTCCCCAAGCAAAGACATCCACATACTCCCTGAGTAGCGCTTGCAATTCTACCGATTCGTTTTCACTTAGCAGAGTGCCAATTCTTACCATCTTTGGATCTTGATCATCGCCGATGTTAACATCCTTAGTGGGTTCCACCGCCGTAAAATGTAGTTCTGGTTCTCCCATCGGCGATGGTTCCTTTAATTGCTATAAGTTATTTTCTCCAGACTTCGCCGAGTCTTCTACTGAATTTACTGAATGCACATACGTGGTTGGGTTGGCGATGAAGTCCAGAATCTCCTGCTCTTTAACTGCTTCCTTGCTGAGCTTCTTTTTCTCTGCAATCTTCATTTTTCGATTTTCTCGCATTTGCACATCCGCCGAATTACACGCCTTGGCCACTGCTAAATCCCCTACATACTCAGCAACTCCGAATGGTGTGGGAAATCTCAAACGTTGATGATAAGTAGATGGCACTCCTTTCAAACTGTGGAGCCATGGCCTTCCCAGAATTGCAGCATACGGCGAGTCAACATCCACAATACAAAGAGTGGTTTTCAAGAAATAATCGTCGCAGATCTTGACTTTGAATTCAATCTCGCCTTTGGGCT
>JAJJMA010220988.1:22138-49043 GCA_023529015.1 Papaver nudicaule | reverse complement strand
TCAATACATATAATTCACGGGCAAATATCGCCTGACTCCATATATAACTAACTCACACGATAATTCACAATTATATCCTATTAATTAATCATGGATATACATAAGTAACTCACACGTTAATTTACAAGTTTATCTTTCTCTCTTACATATTAGATTTCACGAGTGCTCATCTGTTGATTTTATGAATGATGCACATGCACCCTCCTAATATGCCCATCGGAGTTCACGGGTTGGACGAATGTGATATTATATTTTAGTAGCATTCACGGGTATACACTCCATCGGAATTCACAGGTTACACGAATGTGAAATAACATTTTACTAAAATTTTCGGGTAAACATCGAATGACTCCATATAGAATTAACTAACACGATAATTTACAAGTATATCCTATAAATCATGGATGTACGTAGGTTCATTCTATCTTTTATTGATAAATGGTTTATTCATGGTGTTAATTGCAAGACCCGGTCTCCAATAGTTATGTAAGGCAAACAAACCCGTGCGTAGCACGGGTGACAAACTAGTATACATAATGTCATCCATGTGTCCGATACGGAGACTTGGACGCGTCGGATGCTTCTGACGCAGACACGAAATAAGAGTGTCCGTGCAAGCTGGGATGCACAGACGCGTTGGATTTAGCCTCGTGTCCGCGTCTGACCCGTGCTGGACGCGGGACGCAGCAACGACACGGTAACGACGCGCGTCTGACCAGCTCACGTGTGCGTCCCACGCTTTTTTCCTCGGACACGTACTGCTGCGGTTTTTAGTCTTCTGTCAAGTTCTTTTGGTATTGAATTTTATTAATTACATGAACCTCTTTTTAGAGCTGATTATTATTCACGACTGGAAAACAAATTATCCATCCATTCATTCAACCAAATCTAACATTTGTGTTTCTCTTACATATATCAAACAACAAATTATCAATAAAAAAACAGATCAAAATCGAACCATCAATGGGGAGTGAAAAACGGAGAATTATTTAGAACCATGTAGAAATCTAATAAGAATAGTAACTGGAGCATCAGCTGGTTTAGATCGTCAATTTTGTTTAGATCTAGTTGCAAAATTGTTGTTGTTGCTAGAAGAATTGATCAACTAAAGTCTCTTTGTGAAGAGATTAGTCGATTAAATAATAATTCTAAAGGAGGATTATTGACTGTTGTTGTTGTCTGCTAATGGTGATGCTACTGCCATAATAGTGAAGGGGGAAGAGGGAGGAAAAGTTGAGGAAGAAGGGGAGACGGTGGAAGACGTAAAGAAAGTGGGGGACGTCATTATTAGGTTTACAAAATTTACTTATAA
This sequence comes from Papaver nudicaule, assembly GCA_023529015.1. Lineage (NCBI taxonomy): Eukaryota > Viridiplantae > Streptophyta > Magnoliopsida > Ranunculales > Papaveraceae > Papaver > Papaver nudicaule. Next base: position 47,731 of record JAJJMA010220988.1, on the reverse strand, counting down.
AATTTTCATACACATCTGTCGACCCTCCCAAAGCTTTAATTACATCTAGCAATACTTGCAAGGTGCCACCCCACCCTCCTCCCACCGTATGTATGACACGACTTACTCACAAAATTTAACCTCTACAGTCTTCACTACCACGATTGTATCACCTGATTCACCATATAAATATCTAATTGGTTCAATTCTTAATCCTCTGCGTGTACTTTGGACTATATTATTGATTTTTGGTTGTTAATATGTCTGGACAGTTATATTATCATACATAAACATATTATAAAATTTAATGTGTATAAACGTGTCCGCGTCCTATATTTTTAAGGTCGTGCTCGTGTCCGCGTCCGTGTCGTGTCGTGTCCGCGTCACCGCGTCCGAGTCCGTGCAACCCAGCGTGCAAGTTTAATCCAACTCAAAGACCGCGAGTAATAACTGGGTATTTTAGTAATTAGAGAACCCCGTAACTTTTTTCTGCATCTAACCCTCTGTCCGCTCAAACTTCACATTCGTTAAAGAGGGAGGGAGGGAGGGAGGGAGAGAATCGTGTCTTGATACTCGACTCACTCAGAAGTGAATTCTGAAGCCCTAAAAATGGCGATGTCTCAACCTATAGGGAAAAAGGATGACGATCGTGATGATGAAGGTAAATTGTCGAAACCCTATTGTCTTCCTGAATTTCGATTTTTGTTGGTCATTTATTGAACTGCATGTTGATTTCGATGAAGGATTGTGTTGAAATTGAGGTGTAATGTCTATTAATTAGGTTTAATTACTTGATTCAGTGAGTACTTTGTACAGATCGAGTGTCCATTTCATTCTGGTTTACTAGGGGATCTAACGCGGTTTGGATCTTATATGTGATTTCTATTTGGGCAAGAATTTTGAGAATTTTCTTGTCTTGTTTTTTTACAGGGGAATATTCTCCGTTTCTTGGGATTGAAAAGGGTGCAGTTCTTCAGGAAGCTAGGGTTTTCAATGATTCTCAGCTTGATCCAAGGAGATGCTCTCAGGTTTTCATTTCATTTTTGTTTTCTTACTGTTTTTAGCGTTTTAATTCAAGGTTGCAGTTTATTGAGAAGCTATTTGAACTGTGTTTTGTGTAACATTTTTAGGTTATCACGAAACTGTTGTATCTACTCAACCAAGGAGAAACACTCACAAAGGTTAGGTTTCTGAAATCTATCTATTTTTATGTGATTTTGTAATGGTTGCTACTTGGTTTGTTGGAAGATCAGAAGTTTTTATTTTGCTTATGTGAATTTTATAGGCTGAGGCCACGGGAGTGTTCTTCTCGGTCACTAAGCTATTTCAGTCCAAGGACTTGGTACTCAGGAGAATGGTTTATTTGATTATCAAGGAACTTTCCCCTTCTTCTGATGAAGTTATCATTGTTACAAGCTCATTGATGAAAGATATGAATAGCAAGACCGACATGTATAGGGCCAATGCAATACGTGTTCTTTCTAGGATTATCGATGGGACTCTCCTCACTCAGATAGAAAGGTACTTGAAACAAGCAATTGTTGACAAGAACCCTGTCGTTGCTAGCGCTGCTCTTGTCAGTGGAATTCACTTACTGCAGGTACCACCACATGTCTCGTACTTATACGTCCCACTACTATGTTACTGGTTGGTTGTTATCTAATGCTGTTTTGTATCAACAGACGAATCCTGAAATTGTGAAAAGGTGGAGCAATGAGGTACAAGAAGCTGTTCAATCAAGGGCTGCCCTTGTACAGTTTCATGCGTTGGCTCTCCTTCACCAGGTATGCTGGGGTTTGATTTGTTTGGGTTTTGTATTGCATTTCATTTCATAAATTATTTAAATTAAGTAATTTATAGCTTTTGATCTTCATGATATTGTTTCGTGATTTTTTTCATTTTTATTGTAAGTTAGTTTCTTGGACAGGAATGCGTGGAAATCTGCAATCCACGTACCAGAACCATAATTTATTTGATGTTTTGGGTTTCATTTCTAGCCTACCCCAACTTGTTTGGGACTAAAAGCTTGTTGTTGTATTGTAAGTTAGTTTCTTATGGTCATGTATCAAATAATAGTTAAACTAGTAGACTGAAATTGATTATCCTCTAAAGCTTATATAGTTATATTACTGAAATTATTTAAACCTAGTTGATTTGAAAACTGGCAAATACACACATCAGTATTTGATCTAAACATCCTACTATATATATTCAAGCTACTAACTCTTATCATATATTCTAGCCAGTGTCATCTAATTTATATGACCTAAGTCATCTAACCATGAGTTTGGGCTCATTGTTTGTTGTGCCTCGGCAAAAGAATATTCCTCGGTTATATAAAAAACTGGAAGATAGTTTAGTACAGGATAATTGGGTGTACTTGAATCACTTGCTTACATCAGATACTCTTTGTAAAGGTTACTAAATGTGAATACTGATTAAGAGAGTGGATGTCTGCAGATACGGCAAAATGATAGGCTTGCTGTTAGCAAGCTAGTCACCAGCTTAACAAGAGGAACTGTTAGGTCACCTCTGGCTCAATGCCTCTTGATTCGGTACACCAGCCAGGTACATCTTTGACACCTAGAATCTTTATCAGTTCATTTCATAAATGTTAGCATCATCAAGTATAATTGAACAATCCTGCATACAGGTTATACGTGAGTCGGGCATCACACAAACTGGAGATCGACCTTTTTACGATTATTTGGAGGGTTGTCTGCGACATAAAGCAGAAATGGTGATATTTGAAGCTGCTAGGGCAATTACGGAGCTTAATGGTGTGTCCAACCGTGAACTGACTCCTGCCATCACTGTTCTACAGCTTTTCTTAAGTTCATCTAAGCCAGTTCTAAGATTCGCTGCTGTTCGTACTCTAAACAAGGTTGGCCTCTCTTCTTTTTATGTAGCTTTTCTTTATGTATCAGAATAGTTCTTTTTCTACTTGTTTAATTATGCATTATGTGATATAACCAATAAAGAATACATGTAAAACTGCTGTCTGTGCAAACATTAATCCATTCATATTAGGGGAAAGCGTGAGTCACTACGAATTTTCAGGGATCTAATATCCACTGAAGCATAAAAATTTACAAAAAATAATGAAGTAGCAATGAGATACAAAGAGTTACCGTTGCAGTTTTTCTCTTTCAAGACTTTGCAAATATGGGAATTGCCTTCTACTGGATTTATGAGATTTTCTAGATTACTGGAGTGACAGAAGAAGAAAATAAAACAATAATCCATTTATTTTCAGGAATATTACCTGATGTTACAAAGTTTAATTGGATTGTGAGATTGCATAGACTAGTTTGTATCCTAGTCTGTTACTGTACTTCCTTCGTACGTCTCCAGTTACATATTTATGTTTGGCTTCTTTACTATGCATTTCAGGTTGCAATGACACACCCAATGGCGGTTACAAATTCTAACATAGATATGGAGAGCTTAATTTCAGATCAGAACAGAAGCATTGCTACACTTGCCATAACTACACTTTTGAAGACAGGGAATGAGTCAAGTGTAGATCGCCTGATGAAACAAATAACGAATTTTATGTCTGATATTGCAGACGAGTTCAAGATTGTGGTGGTGGAAGCAATTCGATCTCTGTGTCTTAAATTTCCACTCAAATATAGAGCCTTGTGAGTGCAGACTCACTTTTCATAACTGCATAAATTCCTTTCCTATATTCCCTTACAGTTTTATGCCTCTTTTTTTGAATTTGATTTAACCTTCTCTATTGAATGGATATCCAGGATGAACTTCTTAAGCAACATTCTTAGAGAAGAAGGAGGGTTTGACTATAAAAAGGCAATTGTTGACTCTATTGTAATTCTCATACGAGATATACCAGATGCCAAAGAAAGTGGGCTGTTTCATCTCTGTGAATTTATAGAGGATTGTGAATTCACTTATCTTTCAACTCAGGTGAAAATTTAACTCAATTATCTCTTGCTGGTTTATTTATTTGGTTGCAGGTTTTCTGATTTTGCATTCTGGATTGATTGTTTCTTTTGTTTCTCATGTTTTTAGATACTTCATTTTTTGGGGAACGAAGGGCCAAAGACATCAGATCCTAGTAAATACATCAGGTATATCAATAATCGGGTTATTCTGGAGAATGCAACTGTACGCGCTTGTGCTGTCAGTACCCTGGCAAAGTTTTGTGCAACCGTCGATTCTTTGAAGGTACAGTGTGCATTCTGATTTTTTTGTTACATGCTCAACTTACATAAGGATAGTTACTCATTGTTGTTTGGTGGGAATTTTTCTGGATGATCTGTTGCAGCCTCGTATTCTCATTCTGTTGAGAAGGTGCCTCTATGACAATGATGATGAGGTAAGTTCCACCTAATAATAGTGCCAGTTTTTAGTTTCCTCTGTTAGTACATTGGATTCGAACCTTTAAACCAGTCTAAAAGTAAAATTTTGGAGTCAGTAGAATAGTGTTGTCAATTTAGACTAATTAACAACCAGTGTATGCATGGAAGAAAGTTGACGAGTGACATGTGATGTTTGATTAAAACTTGTGTTATTAATCCAATAGGAGATTAGTGTTGCGTACTATTGAAAGACCTATTTGTAGTTGGATTAGTTGGTAATGTAAACCTCATTTGATGATTTTGACAGGTCCGTAAACTTTAAAAATATTCTGCTTTATGGTGATCTTTGTTCATACTAACTAGTTCTTATGTGCTGATATTATCCCCAGGTTCGTGATAGGGCAACTCTGTATCTGAGTATTCTTGGAGATGATGCATCTGTTGGTGAAACTGATGAGAGTAAGAAGGAATTTGTCTTCGGCTCATTGGACATCCCCTTGGTCAATCTTGAGTCAAGTTTAAAGAACTATGTAGGTCTATGCTATGCCTCTTTTGTTCACTTTCTTACTTATTTCAGTTACTTAATCTGTATCGTATGGATACAGGAGCCCACAGAAGAGCCATTCAACATTGATTTCGTACCCAAGGAGGTTAAATCTCAGTCGTTAGCGGAGAAAAAAGCTCCTGGTAAAAAAGCAACTGGTTTGGGTGCTTCTCATAATGGGCCCCCATCTACTGTTGATGCATACGAGAAATTGCTTTCCTCTATCCCAGAGTTTTCACATTTAGGAAAGCTTTTCAAGGTTGCTTCCCTAATTTACACCTCTGCATGATACTTCTAAAGTTGGCATGTTTATGGGATCCTGATATTTTATCTGATCCTTTTTCTTCAGAGTTCTGCTCCTGTGGAGCTGACAGAAGCTGAAACAGAATATTCTGTCAATGTTGTTAAGCATATCTTTGATGGGCATGTTGTGTTCCAGTTCAACTGCACAAACACTATCCCGGAGCAACTTCTGGAAAATGTATGATTACAGCACTTCAGTGGAGCATTCTGCATTTGTTTTTTCAACAATTCCTTATGCTTGTAAGCTGTTTATTGTGAACAGGTCACTGTTATTATGGATGCTTCCGAAGCAGAGGATTTCAGTGAAGTGTCATTGAAGCCTTTGGCATCCCTACCTTATGATTCTCCTGGTCAGACTTTTGTGGCCTTTGAGAAGCCAGAAGGTGTGGTGGTTGGGAAATTCGCAAACACGCTAAGGTTCATTGTTAAAGAGGTATTGTTGCATATATCTATCTGTTTAAGCATCCCCGGTGCTTTTTTTATGGTAGGAAATTCTATTGCCTATCCAATTTTGAACTGTAACTTAGAAGCAAGGTAGGTTGCTGAAGTTACCAAATTTTTTCTCCATGTAGTGCAAAAGTTCTTATTCCAATGAAATTTAACGTTGACAGTTGTGTCAACCTGATTTGAAGTATCTGTAATACGTCTAGAAAAGCATAGTCAATCCTCCAACGTCTAATTTTAAAGTATCCGACCCACCTGATTAATAAATTCCTCTTGTGTAAACTGACCTCACTACTGTTACTTGCTCTATTCTATCGTTCTGTAAGGTAAGTACTTAAGTAAGATGTATAAATGCTTTTGGAGCATTAGGGTCTAGTTTTATTGTTAAATTTTGTGGCTGATTAACAATATTTGACGGCGCTTTCCGCACATATTTTATGTATTCTTAGTTTGTGCATGTTTATGTTGGTAACCTTCAGGTTGACCCAAGTACTGGTGAAGCAGAGGATGATGGTGTTGAAGATGAGTACCAACTGGAAGATCTTGAGGTTGATTCAGCTGATTTCATGTTGAAAGTTGGGGTTTCTAATTTTAGAAATGCATGGGAAAGCATGGGAGAGGACTGTGAGAAGGTCGATGAGTATGGTCTTGGTGTGAGGGAGAGCTTGGCAGAAGCTGTGAATGCAGTTATTAACATTCTTGGGATGCAGCCTTGCGAGGTTAGTTTTTGTTTCTTAGAGCAGGCAATGTTGTATCTGTGCACCTAACATTTAGAAATCTAGTGTTATACTGTTATTTTGCCCATTCACTTACTACATGGGTGGGCGATGCTGTTTAATTTAATCCTAGCCGTGGGTGTGAAACCCTCAAAATAATGGCGAGGTTAACAATCTAACATCTCACAGTGGTGATGGTGTTTTATTCAATGACCTTTAAAATGAATTTGTGTTCCCCTAAATTGACGCCATCATTTTTAAAAGTTTTCCGCCTAGCAATACAAGGACCTTTGACTTGATTTATATTCAAAGTGTAAACTTGGTCAGTTGAGGTGATATGCCCTATTATCGATATCCTAATTTTGATTTGCTCATTCCAACTCATGACTTACATTTTTCTTTCACAAGGAAGTTCATAAATGTATTTCCTGAAGACCTAACTCCATACAGATGCTGAGAAACTTTTCTTAATTTATGTTTTTGAATTCTCGCAGGGCACAGAAGTGGTCCCAAGCAATTCCAGGTCACACACATGTTTACTGTCTGGTGTATTCGTAGGTAATGTTAGGGTGCTTGTTCGATTATCATTTGGTATTGAAGGGGGGGCCAAACAGGAAGGGCCCAAACAGATAGCCATGAAGCTTGCTGTTCGATCTGAAGACCAAGCTGTCAGTGAAGCTATTCATGAGATGGTTGCCAGCGGCTAATTTAGTGGTTCAATGAAATTGCATTATAGAGATGAAGAGAGGAAAGTCTGGTCAGTTAATGAAGTTCATTGGGTTCAAACCGCCCTTAATGGTAGATGAAGAGAGTGCTCATTTTAAGTTGGAAAATAGGGTTTCAGATAGCACATTTTGTTTCCGGGGTGTCTTCATTTTGTTTATCTTAAACTGTTGATGTAGTTTGGAGCACTAGAATACAATACCCAGTGGTGAAAGGAGAGCATACTGGGTACGCATACATATTTCTATTTGATCTGTAAACTGCTTGTGTTTTTCAATTTTCTGATCAGAGGTAGCTGATTGCTTCTCTGAGTCACTTCTTACTAGGGAATTGTTTTCCATGGAAAACTACCTTGTTTCCTGTTTTATTGTTAGGCAGAATGAAATATATTCCATCGTAATTTTTGGCAAGTCTTCCTACTTCGAAGAGTTAAGTTTCTGCTTGCAAGAAGTGTGCAGATTGTGCTTCCGATGCAGTAATTTTTTTTTTTTTTGAAAGTGTTCCCATGTAGTAATTGACACCCAGAGAAACCCACATAGCCTTTTTGAAAGTGTTCCCATGTAGTAATTGACACCCAGAGAAACCCACATAGCCTGCGAGTTAATTCCTTTAAGTAAATTTATATATATAAAACAGAGTTTTTTAAATTGTTCACATTCAGCGGAGTTTCTGTTTGATTCTGGCCCCACCATTTAAAACTTATCAAGTAAAAATGGTGGGACCACCATGATATTTTAAAACCTAAATTTAAAAAAAAAAAGAAAAAAAAAATTATATATTCAAAAAAAAAATAATATATTATGCTACAGAATCTTATATAATATTGAATAAAAAAACTATTCATGCTCATATCATAATAAAATTCTTAAAATAATCATCATTTAAATTAGATCAAAAAAAAAAAAAATCATGATCATAGTTAAATTACATACAAAAAAAATAACCATAAAAATGTTCAATTTCCAAGTAAAAATATAACTAGAAAAATGTTCAATGTCCTTTACAGTTCTTATAATCCAACAAAATAACAATTCGTCAATGTCCAGTACAGTTCTTATAATCCAACAAAATAACATTCCTAACTAATGACAGAACCAAATACATTGTCTAGCTACAATCATAATATATAAAAAAATAAAAAAATATCAAAGATAATGTTTAAGAGAATGATTAAAATTAAAAATTGAATACCTGGGATAAACTAAGATGTACGTCACCTCCGCAACTAATTCTTTTTTTCGAAAACGATCCTGTTAAACCAAAAAAAAAATGGATTAGAAACAATAATCATGGCGATACTATTGAACGGAAGAAAAAAAAACATAAATGGATTAGAAAGGAGAATGATTTTGGTTTAGAAAAGGATACGATTGAAGATCACTATTCTAAGACAAAAATTATTTTTTGAAATATATGTTAATAGAATAGAATGATATTATTCCTAAAAACACAAAAATATTTTATGTGGTATAGTTCTATAAAATGATATTATTCCTTAAAAAAAATAATAGAAAATGATGTTTTTCTTAATATAAAAATATTAGAATAAAAAAATTCATTTTGCAAGACAAGCTTAATAAGGAAACGTTACTATCCATCAGTATTGTGGCTATTTATAATTGATATTATTTCCTTTTTTTTGGTTTTGTATGTTTCATTCAATTAAGAATAAAAACAAAAACATAATTATCGTATCTTTTCATCCTAGATTTACTAAAAATCTAGATTTTTTTTTTTTTGTTGGAATGTTTATATTTGGTGTCTCTATAAATATCGTTCGAACAAAAGGTCGATGGTGACTTGATTTTTTTTTTTTTTGGATTTTGTTCAATTGATGCTTACGTTGTTTTTTTTTTCTTTTCTGATCTATGTTTGTCGTTTGTTGTGCAGGTACCCACGAAAGTTGATTGCCATTGATAACTCGCTTTGAAGTCTGCGATTGTGTCGAAAGATGGTAGGGTTTTATTCGTTCTTTAATAAAATTATTAGTAATTATATTGATTACCGTGTTTCTAACTTTTCTGATAATTTACGATTCCTATTTGACGGAGACAAGTTTTGAGTCTCTTATTGTTGTATGCACATTAATAATGTATTGTATAAATTTTGCTCGACCAATATTGTTTTTTCCTTTGTAGTATTAGTGCTATTAGATTCGATGGTTATTTTATTTTCTTATGTTTTGGTTGCTTCTTTTTTTGGTTGGTAATTGCACCCAACGTGTGATTAAGTTGTGTAGGTGTATTGGTTGATTTGCATTGGGGTCGGTTCCGATGTCTCAGCCACAATTTCAAACATGATGGTTTCCCTTTCTTTTCTTTTTCTTTTTTCTGTTCCATTGGGTTGTGTTATGAACTGCATCAACGACGTTCACCTGAGATTGAGTACCGAAGTAAACTACTAGAGATCTGGTCTTGAATTGTCTTGAGTTGATGACAATTGCATCTCTCTCCGTAAAGGTATCAAGAGACGTGTATTTTGTTTTAACTATTCATTGCCTGTTTGAAATAAAGTATTAATACAAAAACATCTTATTCCTCTTGATTTCTTAAGATATTCATTTTCTTATAAGTTTAATACTATGTGAAGAATTCAATTTATTACTATCCAACAAACCTAACATGCTAATTAATGCTAATTAATGATTGATTTTTAAAGCATGTCTAATCTCTCACGTCTTCAAGAATTTTCGTACAAAGCCATGTTGTCCTTAGATCCATCTTTGTTGATGTCGTTCCCTTTTTTTTTTTTTTTTTTTTAGCAAAAAAAAGAGTTGCACACACGGGTTTCACTTAATGCTGTGTAGTTGCCAAATTATGTAGTGGCTCATGTTGGACGAAAAGTTGTTAGTATCGCAAATGCAGGACCCATCACAGTTTTTCTTTTAAGCTAAATGAGAAATCTGCACATATGAAGTCTCAATGTAAATGGATGTATAAATAACATAAATGTGCATATGGTACAACGGTTTGGACCGATCCAGAAAAAAAGAACAGTTTGGAAAGGTCTAATGCAGAGATTCAAAACACAGCGAGTCTACCAGCTTTAAGACGAGCAATAGTCAAATCCCAATGTAACATTCTGTATGGTGGAAGGGGTTGTTATTTTTTGTAATCAAACAAAGCCTCTGGTAGTATTCAAGGATGGTGATATTATTCAGTGAAATTTAATTTTATTTTTAAGGGTTGTGCTATAAGTCTTTGACTTTAAAATTCCTTTATGATGTGCATTGTAAAATAAATTTTAAACGGCGAACGACCTAAACTCACTTTATTCACAATTTTAATCTACTCATCAAAATTATTCACCACATAACTTGAGGGTACATTCAATGTATCACAGGTTATGTCTTTCATTTCATCCCTCATCTAGGGTGTATATCGAGCCAAGCCAGGCCGCCTGGCCTAAAAGCTAAGTCAGGCCGGGCAGGTCAGGCTTAGCATTTTGAGTGCCTATAAATTATTTCATGCTGGGCAGACCGAGTACAAGAAGATAATTTTTATGGGCAGACTAGAGCCTGGGATATTTATAATATTTTATATAAAAAATATATAAAAAATATTTAATTTTAAATGTCAATACGTATTTTCTTCCATATCATATACTGTTCTCTGTGTCATTATTTTAGACCGCTTTAACTTTGTCTTTTAGAATTATAGAAGACCAAGAGATTTCCTAGACAGTCCCTATTATGTTGCCAAACTTATTGAAAAAAAAATTTATGGAGAAAATAAATCTAATTGGTAACTGAATTAAATAGGAAAGAAAAATGAGAGAATAAAATTTTCTAAGGAAAATATAACCCAAAATATTTTTGGACATGTTTATGGAGTAGAATTTTTCTAAAAATTGATTGCAGATAAATACAAAAAATATTAAACATATTTGTTTCCTTTTTATGGAGATAATATTTAAGATTTTAGTTAGTGTTATAGGGCCTGCGGCCCATGGATGTGCGGTCCATATAGTTACTTAGGGTTTTCCCTGAACTGTATATAAAGGAACCTATGTAATACTATTACAGTTGCTGATCTAATAAGATTATCCCTAAAGTCGTTATCATGCACGAAGCCTTGACCAGAGCTGCGGTTGATTTTTTTTTTTTGGATGCGTTACCAGGTATTTTTCTTTTAACATAAGAATTTCGTTTTTTATGAATATATTAGGGTTCTACGGATGAATAATTATAAAACATAGAGATTTCACCGTTAGATTTCAACGAAATTTGAGTATGTTGTTCTATATTATGTCAATCATTCATACCAAAAATTTCAGTTAAATCAGAGAATGATGCTATCTTCAAAAACTCTATACATGATAATATTTTCCGTTTAGAAAAACCCTAATTTTGAACAGCGCCGTGAGAAATTAATATTTACAATTTCAACCATTGGATTAAGTTTAAATTTTGGTATGAGTTAGATTATGATCTTATATATCAACTGTAAAAATTTCATTACGATCCACCCATGGAAAGTACCTAAACATATAGGATTTTGATAATCGTGTCTGCAAAAACGTGATTTAGAACTGTTTATTGCGTATCATATAACTTGTAATCCAGCCGTTAGAATAATATGAAAATTGGGTATGTTTATTACAACATGTTTGTACATCACCAGTAAATTTTTTTATCAAAATCGGACATGTATAAGATTGTCTATTGATCAGAACAGTTGAATAAAGAAACTTTTCAGTTTTAGGGTTAATAAAATGTTTTAGTTCTTTGAGCTTAGAATGCTATCCCATATATGGGTTGGGTTTGACTTGACCGGTGTATTTTTGGAACCATAAAGAAATTTGGTTAATTAACTTTGATGTCAGGCTTATGATCATCAATTGGACAATGGCTTTTTCGTGTTACCTATACAACCATACACAAATTTTGTTTTTGTGCCTATCTTGACCATAAAGGAATTTGGTCTCATGGAAAATGGTACCGAAATTATTCATTTTTGCAGAGAAGGGACTTCTGGCCACACTAATAGTGACACTAATTTCGAGAAAACACCTAAGAATCCCGCCAATAAAAGGATGCAGATGGAGTTGCTCTTGTTTTAGCGGTGATTTACCGGACGTTGGTTCAAGCAATGAAAGGCTAGTACCAAATTAGTTGTGAGCTACAAAATGTACCGGGAAACTCTCAAACAAGAATCTCACTATGTTGTAGAAAATGATCTTACTCTTGACATCAACCTCACAATTTCATGCTTTCATGGCATAAAGGATGTTGCCACATCATGAATACACCCGAATTTGCTTGTGCCTAAATATTTAGTTTTTGTTTTATGGCTTATTAGACCTCATTGTAAATGGTTTTGTTAGATGCTTTAAAGTACGTTATAAGTCTTCTTGGTCTACTATTTTCTTGTTTAACTAAACATGTTCTTACCTTCTTGAAGTTAGAATCATGGATCATTTGTACGTATTCATAGAATTTATTTTGCTTACGATAATCTGTTGTTTAGCACCTGTATTAGAATGTAAAGGACGTCATTCTAATAAAACAAAAATTCTCAAAAGTACATGAGATATATTGATCATTTGTATGACATTCCTGCGTGATGTACTTAAAAGAATGTCTCTAAGAGAAATCGCATGTCTATTCGATAGTGGAACCACCCGCACTATCCTAAGAAATGGAAAATTCTTTGTTAGACTTTACTTCTTTTGTGACTACGATGATTGGATCATCGAAAGTAATAATCGGGCGAAGTACTGCTCAAATCTTGTCGCCAGCGGCACAAGGTTTAAAGTCAAAGAAGCTCTATAAGCACTTAGAGCTAACCACACCTTGTGAGTTTTAAGGATATCAATTCAAATGGCTATCATTTGGAAATTCGCTGTGAAAATGGAATTTCACGTTACTCCTAGTGAATGCGGAAGGAAGCGCATCTTAGAGAAACTATTGAGTCATTCTAGTGGATTGTACATCACCACTATTAGGATTATTGAATCTTATATTGTTTCTAACGACGAACTGTTGGCCAATGACTTATACAAGCTTTGGCACTACCGACTAGGGTGTCCAGGTCGACATTTGATGATCTGTGTTTTAAAGAACTCACACCGACATCATTCTTTCGAGTGAGAAATAAATGGGACAAAATATTGTTGCGACGAAGAGTAACAGTGTGCTTCATAAAGTAACTGAAACACAAAATTTGCATTTAAAGGAATTGAAGCGCGGTTATTGTCTTCTAAAGTAAGTGAAGTGCAATCTTCACCTTTTAAAGTAACTAAAGCATACCATTTATCCCATTTTCTTCGTTGGCCTTATCGAAGGCACATCACTCATAATGCAAAGCTTGCTCTTTAGCAAAGATAAGATCGAGACCATCCTATGCTAAAGATACCAAAGAAAAATTCCATTTTCACGAAGGATACAAGGTGATATTTGTGGACTTTTACATCCAGAATGCGGACCATACAAGTATTTTATGGATCTGGATGATGCTTCGACCCGTTGGTCACACTTGCATTGTTGTCCACAATAAATGCTGCTTTTGCAAAGCTCCCAGCACAAGTGATATGTCTAAGGGCTCACCACCCTGATCATATAATCAAGTTTATTGGACTTGATAATGCTGGAGAATCTACATCTAAAGGAATTGATGATTTTTTGTATGTCTAAAGCAATTGACATAGAGCTTTATGTACCCCATATACACTCTCGAATTGGTCTCGCAGAAGCAAACATCAAAAGGTTACATATGATAGCTAAGGCACTGGTTATGCGTTCAAACCTGCCTATTACTGCTTGGGGTTACACCATATTGCATGCAGCTTGACTTATTCTCTTTAGACCCACTCATAGCCAACCATAATCTGCGTACCAGTTGGTAACTGGATATAAGCCTGATTTACATTTACGCATTTTTGGTTGTGCCGTACACGTGCCAATTACGCCTCCACAACGTACTAAGGTGGGTCCACATAGACAATTAAGTATTTATGTTGGATACGAATCCCCAACAAATCCGCTACGAAGAACCTTTGACAGGCGATCTCTTTACCGCTAGATTTACGGATATTCACTTGATGAGACAACCTTCCCGTCGTTAGGGGGAGGTAAGGAAAAGTATTTCCTAAGGGAACGACAGGAATTGTCGTGGTGTGTTTCCCACTTTGTCTCATATTGATCCCCGCACTTCGCAATGTAAATGTGATGTGAAAAACGATTTTCGATATCCAGAATGCACACTGGTATCGCTAAAGTGACGAGATCAAATATACCAACTGCAAGCGTGCCTGCAAGGTTATATATCCTTAAATAAGGATACACACCATAAACTAAGGTGTTGCAACTATACTCTGTGGAAGTATGGTTGAGGCCGTGGCTCTATAAAGGAAGTTGGAGAGACCACTAGGTTCGATTGATACTCACCTAGAAAGGAAAAAGTTGAGTAAGGCACAATCTAACTATTTATATCATCTGAAATCATCTCATAGAATTTTCTCTGAACATGTCCATGAATCAAACTGGAGGACGCTCCGAAGTTTTAAATGATTCTAGAGAAATGAAATCCCAATGGATTATGAGAATGCACATGAGTCAATGGAAGGATCATGCGTGCATAGTGATGATATAATTCAGTTGCTCCAGAAGTAGAGCACGATGAGATCGAACCATGCTCTATATTGTTTATATTTAAACAAAGAGCATATTTGGCCTACGCAATCCAGGCAGAACTTAGTTCTTTGACAAATATACAGGTATTTGGTGCGGTAGTGCTAACCGACCAAGTGTAAAGCCTGTGGGACATACATGGTTATTTGTCACAAAGTGTAGTGAGAATAATGAAGTCTTAAAGTATAAAGACTCACCTTGTGGCGCGAGGTTTCTCACAAACCCCTGGATCGCTTATTGTCTTGTAGCAAACATCATGATGTTCTGCTAATTAGATTAGCTTGGCAGTTTCAGAAGGATTTGAAATGCAACTTATGGAAGTGGTTACATAATATCTCTATGGGGATCTTGATATAGAGATTATTCATGAAAGTGCCAGATGGCCTTCCATTACCCAAAATCAAGTAACTCTAAACCACGGAGTGCGTTTACAGTTAAGTTGAAACGCTCACTTTACGGATTGAAGTAATCCGGACGGATGTGGTATACCCGTCTAAGTGATCATTTGATTGGGAAGGGATATAGAAATAATAAATTGTTCCCTTGCGTGTTTTGAAATGAAACAAGTTCCGAATTTGCAATTATAGTTGTCTATGTCGACGATATGAACATAGTAGGTACTTTTGACGAAGTAAGAGAAACCGTAAACTATTTGAAATTCGAAATTGAGATGAAAGATCTTGGGAAAACTCGGATGTGTCTAGAACTTGAACTAGAACATCGAGCTTGTGGAATATTACTCCATCAGTCAGCATATGTCCATAAGATATTCAGGCAATTTAAATATGGACAAGTGCACCGGCTAGCACTCCCATGATTGGTCGAACTTTAGATGTACGTAAAGATCAATCTCGTCCATAGGAAGGTGACGTAGATGTTTTGGGAAACGAATATCCCTATGTAAGTCAATAAGCGCATTATTGTACTCATACAATGTACTCGACCAAGTATCTTGTTCTCAGTGAACTTGTGAGCTAGATGTAGCTCAGCGCCAACGCAACGTCATTGGAATGGTATCAAGAATATCTCTAGATACCTAAAAGGAACCATTGACATGGTTTTGTTCTTATCCCTATGAAGATGCAAGTAGAGTTTTCTAATGAACTTGCAAATTGTATTGTACTCCCATGATTACATGTGAAAAGTATAGGACTAACGGAATTGTCCGACTCCCATGATTGCAAAACTGTAGAGATCTAAAGAACTTGTCTGACTACGTAGGATTAAAGGAAGTGTCTACCTGTATTGGACTAAAGAAGTTGTTCAAACTCCCATGAATGTATTGTACTAAGCAAGTTGTCCTACATCAGGGGGAGCATCTAGTGGTAAGTTGTACTCTTTTTCCCTTCACTGAGGTTACTTTTTCCCACAGGATTTTGTTACTCAGCAAGGTTTTTAATGAGACAACTGCAATACCAGAAGTGCAATCGAAAAGTTGTTGATTATGAAGGGACAATAATCACTTAGTCAACGAAGTAATCAGGGGGAGATATGGTGAACTTATGGGTCATCACCTATAGTCACTTTCGAAAAGCTCATGACTAATGAAACTGTCTAGAGACTATACCCCAAACGAAATCAGGGGGAGATGCCGACATCAGGGGGAGGATCCAATGATATGATGCCGACATATTTTGATTCGAAATGTGAAACTGTGTTGTACTCTTTTTCCCTTCGATCGAGATTAGTTTTCCCACAGGGTTTTGTTACTCGACAAGGTTTTTAGAGAAAATACGTCAACAACCACACTTGGTGTATATGCTGAATGTTGGAGACTTGAAGACTGGATATTACTGAACTGCATCGGAATCAAAGAAATGAACACGATAACATGTCAAGCGAAACAACTTCCAGCGAGAAGCAAGAGTGTTATTCAGCATGAGCAAAGGCGTACTTCTGGACTTATCGCGTTGTACTCTTTTCCCTTCGTCAAGGTTTTGTCCCACTGGGTTTTCCTTGTCAAGGTTTTAACGAGGCAACATATATGCGAGTCTAACTCTGTTCTAAGTATTCTTAATATTGCACCCTTTTTCCAAGATCAGGTTTTGTCCCTTTGGGTTTTCCTAGCGAGGTTTTAATGAAGCAATTGACTTAGACACAATGGTCACCGGAGAGATAGCTACATTTGAAGAACTAAATATGAAGCTGAAAGAGAAGTCACCTACCACGACCAACTCCAACAAAGAAGCTTACGAAGACTCGAGACGTTATACTCTCTATCTTTCAAGGTTTTGTCCCAGCGGGTTTTTCCTTGTTAAAGTTTTAGTGAAGCAACACATTTGAAAAACTACATTCGAAGCACTATATGTGAAGCACTATGTATATAGTTTTGTTATTGAACCGCACAAGGGGGAGTGTTATAGGGCCTGCAGCCCATGGATGTGCGGTCCATATAGTTACTTAGGGTTTTCCCTGAACTGTATATAAAGGAACCTATGTAATACTATTACAGTTGCTGATCTAATAAGATTATCCCTAAAGTGTTAGGGGGATATTAAAAATATTTTTATAATTATAAAAAATGTAAGAGTATACTTGTGACTTGTGAGTTTATGGGTAGTACAAATAGGTATCAGGGCCGGGTAGTTCGGACAGGTACCAGACCGGGTAATCAAATTTTAAACAAAGCATGAGCACGACCTTCGGGCTCCCCGCAACGGGCCTTGACAGGCTTTAGACGCTTACGGATTCAGGCGGGCACACGCAGGCCAGACCGGGTATCGTTTTTTTTTTAGTATTATTTACACCCATACCCTCATTATGTACATACGAGGGATATAATTTATACTCCTTATACTTTTATTTTAGTTGTCATAATAGAGTTTTACACAAATTATATTAAAGAAAGGAGATAAGTATATTTTTTTTTCCATTTATATCTTTAATAAAAGTCTTTAAATATTAATATATTGGTATATTTAGATGAAAACTTATATTTTCAAGATAAAATGTAAGGGTATAGTTAGCGTGAAAAAACAACTATGGTAAATATTAAGAAACAAAAATAAATATATTCGCCTATATATTATATTAAAACATGATTGGAGTTAATAGGCATTGTTGGCATTTTTAAATATATTACCTTTTTTATTATTGAAAATATATTAATTGGTGCTCATGCGATCCCGACTAATCATAAACAAAGCAGGGCAAAGCAAACAAACCCGTGCGTAGCACGGGTGATAAACTAGTTCTCTCAAGAGTTTAACGGAGACTTTAACGTCGTCTCACTACGTTTCACCATTCCTCTAACCGTGTTGTGACACTACGAGTTAGATAAAAACAGCCGAGTCAGCTCAGCTATTAAATTATTGTACTGCACCATCAATTCCCGCACGGCTTCTATTTAACTCAGACCTAAAACCCTTTTTATCTTTTTTCCCTTCTTCTTCTTCTTTTCGAGAAGGAGAATCGCTAGATGCGTTCGAACCCTAGAAATTTCACTCAATCTTTTGCAGAAGGATGGGAGATTTCAATAGCAACAATAACGATGCGTTTAATCGCAATAGAGATGCTGCTGCAGTTCAAGCTCGTACTAAAGCTCAAACTCGTGCGAGTGTTCTTCAATTAAAACTGGTATTACGACAAGTCCCTTTGTTATATGTATTAGATCCAAGCAAAATCTTCTTACCAATGTTTTTGTGAGATTGATTTTGTATTTTGGTCCATTTCAGATTGGTCAGAGCCATCCAACTGGTCTTACAAATAATCTTCTGAAATTGTTTGAGCCACGAGCACCATTGGAATACAAACCGCCTCCTGAGAAAAGGAAATGTCCATCATATACTGGTCTGTAATTGTATAATTTCAGAATTGATTTTGTTTCCATCTCTCTAATGATTAAGGGATGTGTTACTAACTTTAGATTAATTTTTGTTTATTTTTCAAGGAATGGCGCAATATGTTGGGAAATTTGCTGAACCTGGAGACGATGAGTATTCTCCACCTGTTAAAGAAGGTGAAACTGCTGTAAGTGAAACTGCCTTTAGCCTTTGTGTTTCATTGCTTCATGTTGTGTCCATTGGTTGACCCGATTGTGATATCTAAATCTTTGCCTTTATGATAGGTGCAAAGAAGGGCACGAGTTCATAAATTGCGGCTAGAAGAGGGTGCTAAAAAGGCTGCTGATGAGCTTGAGAAATGTAGTGTTTTAATTTCTCTCTCCTTTTGCTGCTTACTTTAAGTTGAATGCTTTGTAGCTTACTTCTTTCTATGTGCAATGCTAGATGATCCTTCAAATGATCCAAATGTAACGGGTGATCCATATAAGACATTGTTCGTGGCAAGGCTGGTAAGTGACTATATGCTATTCTAATTTTTACCAAGCTCAAACTGTTTTCTTGGTTTGATCTAAGTTACTCTGGTCTGTTGCAGAATTATGAGACAACTGAACACAGAATCAAAAGGGAGTTTGAGTCATATGGAACAATCAAACGGGTAAGTGTTTGAGAACACCCGAGAGAGGTGTTCAGGTTATTGCCTTTTGACTTCCTTGGTAAGCAGTTCAGTGTGTTGCAGACCATAATTGTCTTTTCTTCCCCATAGAATCGTGTGGCAACATTTGGAACCCCAGAGTGCATATAGAGGATATATTGTTGTGCCATTTTCTTCTAAAAAACAATTTTATTGATAAATCAAGGTGTTCTTCTTCATGTTTTTTACCTCTCTAAGTCACTATTACCTCTTTCTGTTGACTAGATCCCATAGCATTTCCACGACGTTTTTCATTTATACTGGAGCGGTTGAGGTCATTCGATACTGGTCCGTGGATGTTTATATGAAGTGAAAATATAAATTTATACCTCTTTCGATGTTTTCTTGTTTAAGAATGTTTGTTTTTTTATTCCGTGGATGAAGTAATTTGAAGTGCAAATTGGTATCTTAAGTTTTTTTGTGAAAAGATTTTATATGTTTTCTTTGATTTGGAAGGAAACCTGGTAAGAAGTGTTTTCCAATCGACTCTCCTGTTTTCCATATCGTGTTTTATTTCAGCTTAATTGCAACAAAGTTATTCTACTATTTGTGGCAACGGTCTTTATGGTATAAGCATATCAAATTAAAGTCATTCGTTTCGACCTCATAAACTTTTAGAGGAAGACTTTGGCCTTTTTACCTGTTCTAAAAGGACTCATTCTGGGTCAACATGAGGTGCGACTAGTGAAAGACATTTCTTTAAAGAATATATTAGCCTGGTAATGCAAAATATTAGTGCACCGTTGGTGCTGACTAAGGCTGTACATCTAAGTGAACTCAGTGACACACGGGCCCTTTTTCTTCTCTTTGAATTTGAACTATCTAAGGTCAATGGTATTTGGTGCTATGGTGGTCGGTTACAGGTATTCGTTCGACTAATGGTGGTATAGGTTTTACTTAATATTGTAGGGTGTTTCTGTGTTTTGACTGACTTTGCTGAATGGTTTGAGCAAGTCATGACGGGGCCATTTTTCATTGTAAAGGTTGTCTCTTTCAGCCATTACTGCCCATTAGACTTTCAGCAAATTAAAAACAAATCTTTAGTCTTCTATTGGAAGTATTTTAGCACCCTGGTAAGGTGACGGTTATTCAGTTTCAATTTGCTTTTTCGGTCATATCTTCGTCTCCACGTTTCATTTCCAATGAGTTGGGCTGCATTCTGCATGGGTAAGCTGTAAATTTTAGTGAGCAGGGTAGTGGTTCATAGTGCCTTTTGGACAAGTTTTTCAAGCCAAATGAAAGGAGTGCAAGAACTTCCCTTCTTTTCCCGTGCTAGGTAAAACACACGTCGGGAGTATCACAACCCTTTCTTGTTATTTTCATTATGGGTATTTTACATTTATGATGCTACTGAAAAGTTTTGATATTGAGTATAAAGGTCAACCAATAATCTACCAGCATTTCGGAGAATCACCCTGGTATTCCTTCTGTGTTTTATTTACTTGATTTGGTACTTAATAGGTTTTCCCTGGTAAGGGGATGGTAATTCTGTCTTGCAACTGTTAAACCGGCCACACTTCAGAATTTTCTGCCAACTGTAGCAATGGTCGTGATGCTACTCCGTGGTGAAGCTGTTAACCTTAAAAGGTGAGCACGGCTAGCGAGGCATAGTGCCTGTTTGCCGTGCCATTTAGGATCTAAAATTTTGAAATCATCTTGGTCACCTGAACTAATTTCCGAATATGTGACATTTTTATCGGTGTCATATTTTTGTGTGCCTTTTGCATCTCTTACCGATCCCATTTTAATTCTTGTTCAGGTTCGCATGATAACAGACAAAGTAACGAATAAGCCAAGAGGCTATGCTTTCATCGAGTACACCCATACACGAGATATGAAAGGTTTGTTGTTGTGTGTGATTTATTCCTGTATTATAAGGTTTGTTGTTGTGTGTGATTTATTCCTGTACTAGTTCTTAAAATCATGTGTCTGGCTGGTGACACTTCTATATCATGCAGCTGCATATAAGCAAGCTGATGGGAGGAAGCTGGATAACAAAAGAGTACTTGTGGATGTTGAACGTGGTAGAACTGTTCCAAATTGGAGGCCTCGCAGACTGGGTGGTGGTCTTGGATCAACTAGGGTTGGGGGTGAAGAAGTCAATCAGAAGTATTCTGGCAGGTAATGTCATCTCCAATTTCTTCTCTTTTAGAATTAGTTAGTTGGATGTTGCCTGCCAACACACTAGCACACATGTTGGAATTTTCAAGTTGTTTTTATATCCTTGCAAGTAGACTATGTGTCACTGGATCTAATTTAAACCTGTGTTTGATGCTTGCTTGCCCTTGTAATTTAGTTTTTCTCTGTACATTAGTACCCTTGTTGAGTTGTTTCCCATAATTGCACAGGGAACCCCAGCAAGTAGCATCTGGAGGACCATCTCGGTCTGAGGAACCAAGGAACCGAGAAGAGCGCCATGCGGACCGGTAGGTTTTCTTTACAATGTCTTGGTTTTATTCTTTTGTTGTCTTTCGGTATTTCTTTGATCTTTGTGAATAATAAGCCTTTTTTTGGTGGGCAGCGCGCCAGTGTTAATTGACTTCTGGTTTGAGTAAAAACTCAAATCTTCCAGCCAGCACTCTGAGTGCAATGGCTTTCCCTATTTATTTTTGCAACGAATATGTAGTGACCACAGTATTGTAATGTTTCAGGGATAGAGAAAAGTCCCGTGAAAGGGGGAGAGATAAAGATGTGGAACATGAGAAACCTCGTGAGAGGTCCCATGACAGACCGCGAGACCGTGAATCAAGGGAGGACAGACACCGTGACAGGAATAGAGACAGGGACCGTGGGTGTGATCATGATCGTTCGCGTGATCGAAATAGAGACCGTGGTCGTGACTCTGAACGAGACAGAGACCAAGACCGCGAGCGTGATCGAGGCCGTCGAGATCGCCCCCGTGATAAGGACAAGGATCATGAGCGAGATGGTTCTGAGCTTGAAGGTGTCCGTTCCCGTGACAAGGATCCAGACTATGATCGTGCTGAATCAAAGCACAGACGAAGCCGACATAGTGAGAGGGACAGAGACGCTGAGCGTGAATCTGGACATGGGTATGATCATTTGGAGCCTCAAGGTGATCGGGACCGATATGACCTTGATGCTGAGCAAGATCGCTATGATCAGATGGAGACAGAGAACTATGAAGATGTCCGTGCGACTTCTGAGTCGCGTGAAAGGGAGAGAACCCGGGATTATGGACGAGATTATGAGTAATAAGGGACTGTAACCATAAGATATATGAGTAAGTCTACAAAGCTGGATGGGACCCCCCTTATTTTCTCTTTTCAAGGTATCATGTTTAACATTACTGATATTTTCGTTCTCAGGTTGTTTGGTCTGGCCAGGGAAACAAACTGAAGAGAAAAGAGAACTATTTTATTTCAATTGTGCTGCCAATCAGTTCTAAGAGTTAGGATTTTGGGTGTTATGAATTTGGCTTGCTGTTTAGTTTGATTTAGTTTTTGTTCTCAAAGCCTGTGTTTTTTATTTATTTATTTTTTATTTTTTTTTGTGGTTGGGATGGTTTGTTGTAGTCCTAGTGGTCCTTTTTGAATTGTGTACGACTGCAAAGACCCTTTTACTGTGAAATTCGGATGACTTTTTAAATATGTCCCACATTTCACTGTCGAGCAGTTGGCCATTTCTGATTTATGGACTTGTCATTGAATCATTTAACGTTAGGGCTTTCCCTCTTGCTAGCAGTGTGATCTACCTTCCTTGGAAACTAAACTTTTTATCTACACAACACTAGACAAGAAATCAATAACGGCAAAGACCGAGTATTTCTATGACGACCTTGATAGCTAGGAGACCCAAAACTATGCTGGGCAACCCAATTTGCCACAACCCCAAAATTTGCAAGGCAATCCTCCAGAAGTTTGTCACAACCCAAAATTTGCAAGGCTACTACGGCGAGCAGCAAAAGTAGGTAATGATGGCGTCCTCTTCCTCTTTGCTTACTGGCTGTTTTAGGGGCCGAAGGAATTGTTAGAGAAGCCGGATAATAAGACTAAATAGGGTTGTCCAATAGCTTTTTCTCAAAACCCCTTATCGAACATATTTTTTTAATTCCAAACTACCCCTTGAAGATCCAACCGAAATTAGGTAGATCCAACCGAAATTAGGTAGATGCCAACCGAAATTAGGTAGATGCCAACCGAAAAATGCAGATGTTTCACATTAACATTAATTTCGGCTACAATGTTTTATGTAGATGCCAACCGAAAATTTTCAAATCCGGGGAAATCTTGGCCGTACAGTAATTTTCGTCTAGATCTAAGTACAAAATTCAGCCGAATTTTTTTAAAATCTAGACGAAAAGTTTGTTAAATTATGAGATTCCTGCCGAAAATTCTCTATAGCAAAAGTTTTTGTAAAGACAAATTTCGTCTGGATTTTGGACTATAACCCAGCCGAAAGTGCTGCCATTAACAGTTTCGGTTGCATATATGTGGACGAAAAAACAAAATCGTATTCAATTTTCGTCTGCATTTTTCACATTTAACATTAATTTCGGCTACAATCATTGTGACACAATCTAAGAAACTAGTTTTCGTCTGCAAATTACGCATGCAAACTGTAAACATCCAGACGAAAATCTGGAAAGCAAGCTAATTTCGGTTGAATTTTAGGGTTTAATCCAACCGAAACTCAATAGGGTAATTTAGACTTTTCAATGTTTTTAGACACCCCTTATAACACCCCCTAGGATATCAATATTGTTTTCCGGCTTCTCTAACAATTCCTTCGGCCCCTAAAACAGTTTTGCTTCGTCCCGCCTTGCATCTTGTCCATGGAAGTTTATAGATTCCTTTCCACCTGTTGTTATAGCAAATGGACTTAAGGTTTCCATACTTGGTAACAAGTCTCTCTATTTTATAGTAAAGGTTGTGATCTCGCTAAGTGTGAGATCTAAAGGTTATGGTTGTATTAGGTTCTTCATCTCCATTAAACTTCTTAAATCTGATGGTTATTGGCCCACTCCATGATTGCCTATTAAAAACTATATTATGTTTATGTGATATATTTTTTTTTTTGAAGGACATGTGATATATTAATTAGTGTATCATTATTTTTTTTATAATCTCTCATTAATTTTTCAGAAAAAAATCTCATTAATTAATATAATATATGATTGTTTACATATGAAAATTTTAATAAGAATTACATTAATACGCGTTGGTGGCGATTGTGGTGGTGTTGGTCAGTAGTGGTCAGGGCCGTCTAGGCGACGGCCTAGAGCCCCAAATTTTGGGGGCCCAAAATTTTAATTTAAGGTACTAATAGTAGAAAATTTCTTTTTAGAACACCTTTTGTTAAAAAAATTGGGCCGCCTCACACAAATTTGACATTGTAATCCTACCAAAATCAAAGGCCCCAAATTGTTAGTTCGCCTAGAGCCTCCCGAAACTATGAGACGACCCTGGTAGTGGTGGGAACGGTGGTGGTTGTTAGTGGGTGGTGGAGGCGGTAACGTTTAATGGTGGTGGAAGAAGTAGTGGCAATGGTGGTTTTTGTGGTCTCATCGTTTTTAGCACGATTGATAAAGATGGGTACCCAATATCCGCGATGATACCAAATTATGTAGGGAAAAAAATAATCATGATTGTTGGATCACTCAAATGGTATCCCTGTTGTTTTCGGTACATGCCCATAAAACACATGAAGGACAAATTAGGTTAGAAAAAAGGTTATTAGCCCACTCCATAATTGTCCATTAAAAAGCATTTTATATTTATTAGTTAATGTATCATTAATTTTTTATAATCAATAATTTATTAATTAATCATTATAAATGTCTCATTAATAATCTAATAAATATTTTTTTTAGATAATTTTGATAGAAATTATTTTATTATTTTACTTTTTTATAGATTTGAAAGGTTATATTTAAAGGTTGGATCGAAGCCCACTACCTACAAATACAAAATGCAAATCTGGATAAAGATGGAGCATAATACTGGATCGACAGTTTTTGAGGCCTCGAGAAGGTGGCAGAGGATTAACTCCAGTATAGCATCTTAACGTTGATTGCCATCAACAAGGTTTGCTCGAATGGCAGCTTCAAACATATACAAGATTGTGCACAAATGATTTCACCAGGTTATGCATTTGAGGTACTACACAGAGTCATTTTGCATAGAAAAATTGCTTTCGAGATATGTGTGGCGAATTCTTACCAAGGAAGCAAAATAATATTTCCGTTTTCGGGTGTAAACATGCCAGACTAGCTATCAAAAAAACTAAATCCTTATATATTCCTTCCGTTCCAATTTACTTGAGGGTTTTGGTTTTGATACACTTGCTAAAATTGGTATTTTTTTACAATTTTTTTAACAACACCCAAGCATTATATCTTCTACGTTACATTTCCAAACTCAAATGCATTGATTTTATTAAAAAATATGTGAAAAAATATCAATTGTAGCAAGTGTAAAGCAAGTGTATCAAAAC
>JAJJMA010220988.1:0-21738 GCA_023529015.1 Papaver nudicaule | reverse complement strand
AACAAGAAACTCCGGATAGTTGCTATCGAACCGCAAAATTTCAAAGTTTGTAGATCTTCATAATCGTGGAACAGAAAATGGGGTCGAAGGATTAAGGATGATTGAAGGTACTGAATCAATGCAGATTTAACCGGTACCCAAATGTGGAGAAGCTTTAATCCCTGGTTTCTTGGATTGAAGATACTGAGTGGTATGTCAAACCAACTACTTCAGTGGCATATAACTCCTTGAACAATGTATGTGTTCTTAAATTAATTGAAAACACACAAGGCATATAAAATTAGTCATTACAACTGAAGCATATGTTTGAGATTACCATAATGAAATTTGTAGAATCTCCATTTTGGTTGGTGTGAAACAATCGGCAGTAGTCAAAGCCCTTTTACTTTGATAAAGAATTAATAAGAACAAATAAATGACCATTATCCTAGAAATGGTTAGGTGAAACAATCGGCATTACTCAAGGCCGTTTTACTTTGATATAGAATGAATATATTTTTTCTGAAGTGCCCATTTTCCTCCTTAGTGTGAATTTTTGCAGCTGTGTTTTATGGTCTTTCCTGGCCATCACTCCTTCACCTTGCAGTCAAGGTTCTTTATTCATCTCCATTGATTGTTTTTATCCCCTTTGAGGGTGCTTTCTATATCACTATATGTGAGTTATGATTATCACAATTTGTGAGTGTGTTTGTCTCAGTTAGTGTGTTGGTTCTCCTTCTCTGTTTTCTGATTTTCCCATTCCTTTTTCCTGCCTCTTTCTTTTCTCTGTCCTATTTTGATTCAGTAACTATGCCTTCAATGTTAAAGAACTAAAGATAAAATGTGTAAGTTCACTGAGATGGTGGAGCTGCAGATTGGTCTTAAGAACTATGACCCTCAAAAGGAAAAGTGTTTCAATGGTTCAGTAAAGTTTCCACATATTCCTCGACCTAAAATGGAAGTCTACATGTTAGGAGATGCTCAGCAGTCAGCATGTTGCGGAGGTATGTTTTGCTCTGTTGGGTGTAACTTGATATAAAGTAAAGTATTATTACGTTCTGAAAGTTCCTAATTGTAGTATACCTTGTTGGAAAATGGGATTGTACATGCCAGTTTATTTGGAAGTTAAATATTTTAATTGTAATCAGGACGATCTATCTTCACCTTTTGGTGTATATTTTAATTGTAATCACGGGTATCTTTTACCTAATGTGTCTGAAATGTGCATAGCTCTACCAGTTGTTATTAATACTTTAGTCTTCAGGTGCATCTGTTTTCGAAGGATTATCATTCTTGCTCCAACTAGGCATTTTTTTTAAAGGAATGAGGGGCATGAAACCCCAAACTTCATTCATAATAAAATATAATAACCCCAAACTAGGCATTTGCATTGCAAGAAATATTCGAGAATCTCGGATTGAGTTACATGATGAATAGTGCACCCATACGTCCATATCTCAGAGTTCACCAAGACCAAGTACATACACCGAAGACTTGCTAACTAACTACCCACCTTCTGTGCATAGCACCACAATCGATCTGTTGTGTGTACTTCATTAAATACTGGGTCAAGCATATACTGATGCTACTTAGACCAAAGCTAAATTTAAGTTTACATTGTTAGAATTGTCATGTGTATGATAGGCACAATGGAATTGTCCTACCAAAGCATTACAACAATGCAGAAATGATTGAGCTATTGTGTGAATTGAATATCGAAGAAGTGGTACTTTCTATCTCTATGAGTTGCATACAATTTTGTATTTGAGCACATTGAAACAGTACTTCATAGCCTTTGCAGTATTTTTTTTGTTCAGAAATCATCAATTTTTTTTTTTTTGACTGTATATGCTCTACAGTCATTCATACTCATGTGTGTTAAGCATGTGACAAAGGAACCTGCACGGGCTACACATACAAAGTTGGCTTGCAATATCGTTGGGTCATCTGGCTCAACCAGACTTTGAATTACAGTATACAAAGATACGTTATCAAAATAGACATATAAAGTAAGAAAGGTACTCTTCGTCAAACTACACGCAAAAGTACAAGAAACATACATGAAGGGAGTGTAGGTGCATAAATCTGCCGAGACACGTGTCGACATCTCGAGGGCCAGGATGAAGAATAAAACAAGAGGGTACGATTGGAGGAAATCTGGGCATCTCGTACAGAGATGAGTAGTCCCTGTCAGGGGCGAATCCAGTAGCTAACAAGGGTGTGCAAGCGCACCCCCTTGATTTGCTGAATTTTCATTAGGCGTTCGAACTTTCGAAGGCAAATCAAAAAATTAAGCTTTGTTTGCACCCCCTCTAAAAATCCTATGTGCACCCCCTTTACATTTCTTCCCTTGTTTTCTTCCTTATTACCAAAAAACCATCCATCTTTCCTTCATATCATATACAGTGATACAAACCGACCAAGTACTTCGTTATTTCCTTCTTTCGGTCTGTACTAACTCCTGGCTGTTCTTTGGTTTGGCTTTTGTTATCAAACACTATTTAGGTGTTGTTGTACAATCTTTTATGTGCAATGAATTTCTTTTTTTTTTGGTTTGCATTTTTATGTTATGGATTATTTATTTTTTTTGCACCCCCTCTCATGAAATCCTGGATTCGCCGCTGGTCCCTGTCATGGAATCAGGAAGAACACATAGTGGAAGACAGTTGGAAAAGGCCCCGAGGGGGATATCTCGGGAAGAACTAAGCGAGAAATCTCAATCCTCGAAATCACCTCGGAAGCACCACCGACCTACGCGACATCGTCTGACACCCACGATTGAGTTTGTTGTCTTATTGGCTGTCGTCCACTACTCGGAAAAAGCCTATATAAGGCGAGCTTGAGCTCATTTGCAGAGGTTGGATCTTTGTTTAGTGAGGATTACCATTTGGTGAATCAATCTAGGTTAGTGGTTTTACTTCTATCATGCTATGTAAATAATATCGATGTATGAATAGAGTCATGAATGTCAATCAAGGGATTCTTATGCTATACTTATGGCTTATCTGCTTTGCTCGATTAGTCCTCTCGTGTGGTCTACTCGATCTTGAGTTACCCATGTTTAATAGTTTCGATGCTTCTCCTAATGGTTGTGTAGTACTAAGTCCTTAAGCATATTTTGTACACACACAGTTTGGCGCTAGAAACATGGACTGATTAAAACAACTTAGGTTTTCCTGTGATTATGTTGGTTTTCAAAATTTCAGAATTTTTCTTTCTAGGGTTTTCAAGTTCTTCTTTTATGTTTCAAAAATTTTAACCTCCAGCGCTTGAGTACCTAAAGATTTTGAGCTTTAGAGTGCTTAAGGATTTAGAGCAAATTATCATAACGATGGACTAATGTTCCTCAAGGAATCTAGGCTTTGAGGCATAAAAATCCAATCAAAATCCATAAAACTTCAGACTTTTTATTATAACGCGTATCGCTTAAAATACTACCTATGGTTACTTTTACAACAGTTAGGACATGAGAATATTTTCACCATCCATGAATAACATAGTGCTCAACCTAGAGAGATTGAGAAGATTAATCTGCAAGAACTATCGTTTTTGGTGTGGTAGATCTAGAAAAACTAGAGTCATCCAGAAAGATGACCGATAAATTTTAGGAGGACTAATGGACATACCTAACAGAAAAACCTCACATGTCAGGATTAGTTGCAACCGCTGAAACATGCGTCAGACCTTTAGGTGCCCAAAGGACAACCATGGACCTCACTTGTCGGCTATGTGATGTAGGGTCGTTGTCGCCAACACGCGGCTTCGAGGATGGATAGCACAATGGAGCCACAAAGGCGAAGGACACCACAACCATCCTGCTGTAATTCGATAATTCATACGAGAAGAGGCGTCGGCTCGCGGAAGAAGATTACGGGGGGATTCCACAAAAGAGATGCCGAGGGAAGAGAGATAATGCTAGTAGAGGAGGCTAGAAAATTCGAGCCTTGGCAATTGGAGCATGTATTCTTCTCGCCAGAGGAAGTTTCCGAGGATGGGTCAAGCAATCATCCACTGGTGATCACTACATTTATCCACGAAAAATTAATGCCGAAAACACTAATCGATCCAGGAAGCTCCGCGGACGTCCTCTTCGGAATGGGTTATAGGAAATTCTTTAACAACACACCCATGGGACCATCATATTATACAGTATATGGATTCAATGGTAGAGCATCGAGACCAAAGGGAGAAGTGTCGCTACCAGTGCGAGCAGGGTCGATGACGTTGCACACAACATTTTGTGTACTGGATATTGAGTCACCATACAACACTATCCTAGGGTGACCATGGTTACACAGACTCTTGGGAGTGGCGTCAACATTACACCAAAGGCTCAAGTTTCCAACTCCTTCGGGCATAGTGGAAATCATCGGGGACGCAATGGAATCAAAGCGTTGTCACGAAAAGGATATTCAGCAGAGATGGTATGCGAGGTGAAACCGAAGGGAGCGAAGAAGGCAGGCAAAAAGGGAAGAACCTGAGAAGAAAATTATAGGTCATCCGAGGAGACAGCGAGGCGATAAAAAAAGAAGCTCCAAAGGACCCAAGCCCTATGAACGAGGATACTCCAAGCTTTACGCCAACATAACCAACAGAGGAAGTAAACCTCGGAACTCTGGAAGATCCTAAGATGGTGAAGGTAGGAACACTCATGGGAGAAGCCCAGTGAGCAGAATTGGAGAGCTTGCTGCGAGAGTATGCCGACGTATTCGCCTGAAAGATGAGCGAAATGCCAGGAATAGATCCGAGTTTGGCATGTCACCATTTAGACATCAATCCTTCGGCAAGACCATTCAAGCAACGACCAAGAAAGCTAGCATACATATACCAAGAGGCGGTGGAGTCCGAACTTAATAAGATGATTGCAACATGAATCATTAAGAAAATAAAATATGCGGATTGGATCTCAAATATGGTCATCGTACCAAAGAAGAACAAAGGGGTGCACATTTGTATTGATTTCAGTAACTTGAATAAGGCCTGCCCAAAAGATCCACATCCACTTCCCATCATTGATCAGATGGTAGACGCTACAGCAGGTCATGAATTGTTAAGTTTCATGGACGGGTATTCAGGTTACAACCAGATACCGTTAGCAGTGGAAGACCAAAAGCACACAACATTCATCACAACCAATGGGTTATATTGCTACACTCGCATGCCCTTCGGTTTAAAGAACGCTGGCGCCACTTACCAAAAAGTTATGGAGAACATTTTTCGTCCTTGGTTAAAAAAGACTGTGGAAGCCTACGTGGACGACATGTTGGTAAAAAGCAAGAAAGCAGGAACCCATGTGGGAGACTTAAAAGAAATACTCGAGAAGATGCGCCAAATCAATATGAAGATTAACCCAGCAAAGTGCATATTTGGAGTTACTTCAGGAAAGTTCCTAAGGTATGTCATTACAAAAACTGGAATCGAAGCAGAACCATTGAAGGTGCAGGCAATCCGAGACATGCCATCACCAATAATTATAAAGGACGTACAAGCTTTAAATGGGAGAATGACAGCATTAAGCAGGTTCATTTCTCGGTCATCATATAGGTGCAAGGAATTCTTCAGCATTTGAAGAAGGGAGAAAAATTTATATGGACAGATGAGAGGGAGACCGCATTTCAAGGAATCAAAAATTATCTTGCAAGCCTGCCAACTTTACAGCGCCCAGAAAAGGACGAAGATCTGAGACTTTACATAGCAGCCAATTCGGATGCCATAAATGCGGTTCTTGAAAAAGGAGGGGTACCGAAATACTACCAACTTTTCGTTTTGGCTCGTGAGTCTTATGGTGTAAGTTTGGACGATCTCAAAAATCAATATCCAAACTCTAATAACTGGAGTTGTGATCTTGGGGATCAACTCTACAAAGTTGGGACTTTGGAGTTAAACTCTACAGTTATTGGATAACGTACTACTTGGTGCTTTAATTATATTATCAGAGATATAATGCGGAAAGTAAAACACACAAGACACCAGAGATTTTTTTAACGAGGAAACTGCCTTGCAGAAAAACCTCGGGACCTCGTCCAGATTGAACACCGCCCAGTACAAACTGACTACAAACACTAGCCTACTATAAGACTTCGGTCTGGGATGTAGCAGAGACCAACTCAAGCCCTCCAAGCGAATTGGCTACTGTCGCACTCCTTACGTCTCTAGATCCCCCACAGATCGTCACGCACTTGATTCCCCCAGCTGACGTCCTTTACAGGCCTAGGAGTTGCTTTGACCGCTGTCAAAGGCTTGTGTCAGCAATACTGGCTTTGCAACCTAATTGTTGACGTATGGTCTAACTGTCCTCTATCAGTTTACCACACACAAGTTGACTTCCTTCAGATTGTTAAATCCAGGTCATACGGAAATCTACTTCACAAATCGGGGCTGACAAGCAAACCGAGTAAGCTATGCCCAACTTATCTCTACCTCAGTTATACACGAAGAATCACTTAAGAAACTTGTATAACTGGAGCTAACTAGGTCTTACAACACCGAGTGCAGCCGTGCGTTGCTACCTTTCAACCTTGTGTGTAACGTATCAGTTCTTGAATAGCCGTATAGCAGAAGAGACGGACTATGGAATAGACAAGAACGTGATCAGGTTACCAAGGTTACAGGTTAATCCGATTTCAACCAAATATGGTCTCAATCTCCTACATGTGCTTCCCAACTCTCAAGAGAAGTCTTTTATAGTCGTAGGGAGTTCCCAGAGGAGCTGCAACCTATAGAGGATGACTATACCACAACAAGCGTTCACCGAAGTGAAAAGAGTTTACGTTACCTTCCCTAAGGACCTTCACGTATGCTTGATGCTTGCGGTATTTGTCCGTAGACACCTCTATTTATAGCATTCAATAAGATAGGTTGCTTTGGAATTAAGCAATCAATTACTTGTCCCACAAGTTAAGGAAACCCTAAACTTGCCAACCAAGTAATAGAGATTAATCTCAATTGGAATTCTTTTTAAGTTTATCTGCCAAGTGTTTTGTTAGCTCAAAAACACTTCAAGATAGAAATCCAACAGACCAGAGATAATCTTATCTTATTGACTCATTGAGGATCGTTAGATGGACCACAAAAGATATTTATGTGATATACAAGTCCACCTAAGAGATAAAGGAGTTTAGAGTTTGACTCAAGTGAAATTCTGAAAGAATATCCACTAAATCCGACACCAGCAAAGTAACCAACACTGGATTCGCGTACAGGTTCGCGAAATGTTCAGTCACTTTGGAACTCAGAAGAATTCCAAGTTTCTGGTTTGCGAACCGGTTCGTGAACCGTCCGCCTGTCAGATTTCGTCAAATCTGGATTCCGCTGGAAGTATTGGGCTTAGCCGGAACTTAGACGTGTGTACGCCCTCAGCTGTAATCCCTGGACTCTTTGCTCAAGAGTACTCCTTTAGATTCATCCATATCCAACTAACAGTTTGCAAGCAAACCATTGTAATGGACACATGGCACCGAATCTGTCTCATTCATTCTTGTACTCACAGTATTTGTGGGAGCAAACACTGGTCATGACACAAGGTCACGTTAGACAAGAATACGATCTCAATCGCTATTATCACTACTAAGGTAGTCGACTATATTTCGAAAGAATAGAGAAAGTAGAATAGAAGAATTTCCATAAAAGTCATAACTCCTACTAACCTTTTGTCGATGAAGAATAATTGATGTCTTCTTTGTCTTCACAGTCTTCGTCTTCAAGGTCTCTACTACTTTGTCTATATCCCAATTCCGAAATCTAAACTCTAGTAGGCTAAATCAAGAATTGAGTTTTGACACCTAAAACTGACAACTAGCTTGACATACCAACGCTAGTGGGTTTGACCGGACAATGCCCTAACAGTTCTCGTAACAACAAGGGAGGGCGAGAAACCTATTTACTACATCAGTATAACTTTATTTCAAGCAGAAAAAAATTACACTAAATTAGAGCAGCTAATCCTAGCATTGGTAGTGGCGACTCAGAAGCTCCGAACGTATTTTCAGGCACACAAAATCACAGTATTAACTAAAACGCCGATATAATCAGTTCTCAAGAATATCCAAGCAGCAGGACGCATAGCGAAGTGGAATGCACAGATAGGGCAGTATGATGTCTTCTACGAAATTCGTACGGCGCAAAGATCACAAGTCATAGCCGACTTCTTAGCAGCATTCCCAGTAGCAGAAGACGAGGAAGGCGAGCCAATATTGGGGATTGAAGAAGAAGACGAATCGCTAATCTGTTAGAGCAGTGTCATCCCCGAAGATGGGAAATATACATTGATGGATCAGTAAATGTAGACGGCTGAGGAATTGGTATGGTATTCACCTCCTCTGAAGGAAAACGAACAGTATACTCCCTTCGAGTAGAGTTCGAAGCCACTAATAACGAAACGCAGTATGAAGCAATGATTCTCGCATTACAATTAATGATAGATATGGAGATTTAGGAAGCCGGGATAACCACAGACTCCCAACTCGTAGTCAGACAGCTTGATAGGAGCTATCAGACAAACGATTCGCTACTTAAGTACAACAAGAGGGCGAGAATCCTAATGGCGAGAATACAAAACTTAACAATCAGGCACATAATCCGAAAGGACAACAGACATGCAGACGCGCTGGCATTTATCGCTTCAAAAATCACGGACCCAAATACTTCTTCGATCGAGATAGAAAGAATCCGAAAATCATCCACCGAGGATCTTGAAGACGAGCAAATAATGGCAATAGAGGGAGAAAGCGATGACTGGAGGTTACCGATCAAGCGATACCTCGAAAGTAACGAGCTGCCGAGGAAT
Source organism: Papaver nudicaule (assembly GCA_023529015.1). Taxonomy (NCBI): domain Eukaryota; kingdom Viridiplantae; phylum Streptophyta; class Magnoliopsida; order Ranunculales; family Papaveraceae; genus Papaver; species Papaver nudicaule. The sequence goes on along the minus strand of JAJJMA010220988.1, from coordinate 12,974 downwards.
CCTCTGGAGGCGCACAGGATCATTAGCCGAGCGAGGAACTACAGGATCATCGATGGGGTCCTATACAGACAATCATACTTAGGTCCACTTTTAAGGTGCGTCCATCGATTGGACGGAAGGATACTCATGACAGAACTTCACAGCGGAGAAGCAGGGACCCACAGTGGGGCAAGAGCTTTATCCCAAAGAACCAAAGCTCGGGGGTATTATTGGCCTTATATGCGAATGGATGCAAAAGATATATCTCGGAAGTGCGATGCCTGTCAAAGATTTTCAAAGAGGATACACGCACCAGCTACAAACCTGAATTCAGTTCGAAGCCCATGGCCCTTCGCAAAATGGGGGGTTGATATAGTAGGACCTTTCATTCCTGGATCTGGACAGCGCAAATACATCATTGTCGCCACTGATTACCTCACAAAGTGGATCGAAGCGAAAGCACTAAGAAATTACACGGGGCAAGACGTCTTCACCTTCTTCTGGGAAAACATATTTTGCAGATTCGGCGTCCCGCCGAGATAGTATCAGATAACGCAAAATAATTCTTAAGTACTGACGTCAAGGAATTGCTAAACCAATACAACGTAAGGCTGGGAACCTCTACCCCAATCTACCCGCAAAGCAATGGCCAAGCAGAGTCGACCAACAAAACAATAGGAGAGAATTTGAAGAAGAGGGTCCTAACGCACAAAAAACAATGGTGCGAGCACCTCTATAACGTCTTGTGGGTATTTCGTACTTCGCGAAGGGAAGCAACAGGCATGACCCTGTTTCACCTTACATTTGGAACAGAAGCAGTGTTACCCACCGAGATCATACTCCCAACGGACAAAAGAAAGACGTGGGAGCAAAATCTAACTGCAGACTTAATTTATGCAAAATTAGATGACTTGGAAGAAGACAGGGAAAGCGCCCTACATCACATAATTAATTACCAGCAAGGGTTAGCTAGGGGATATAACAAGAAAGTTATCGAGCGAGAATTTCAGCCAGGCGAGCTAGTCTTACGAGAGATACCACCTTATCAAAAAGGAAATGCGGGTAAACTGGAACCGGTATGGGAAGGCCCATTCAAGATAAAGCAAGTGGCAGGAAAAGGAGCCTACAAACTAATCGACGAGAATGACGGAACGGGATTAGGCAATGCGTGGAACGCAAAGTACTTAAGAAAATATCACTCGTAAAAAAGGCAATGTACTATGAAAATCAAACTCCAAATGAAAAATAATATTTGTATTTCACGACTCTTACTTTCATTAAGAAAAATCACAAAGACCTCGAACGGTAGGCACATAAAAGACCCCGATTGATAAGGCACAAATAAGTCCTCGAAGGGTGGGCATAAAAGTCCTCGAATGACAGGCATGGTCCTCGAATGGTAGGCATCGAGCTGATGCACACGTAAGACGCAAAGGCCCCACGGCTTACGTGGCACAATCCTCAACCCACAAGACACCACAATAGTGGTGGATGAACTGAATCTAAGCTACATAAGCTAAGAATCAAATGAATCCACCACAATTGCGACCAAAGGTACCTCCTTATTGAGGCGTCGCGGGGACAGTAAATGGGATTAACATCCGCTCTTAAGGCGGATGGAACCCCGAGGCAGCTAATAAGTCTACATTCACGGGAATGTTGGGTAAGTTATGCAGCCGAGGGACCTCCTCCATAAATTACGAAAATACTGCCTCGAGGAGGGGTAGGCGAGAAAAAGAATAATCAGATTCTAGGCCGCGATAGGAGAACAGTACCATATCTAAGCTCCATCTTTGACCGGCACTCTCCCATTGAGCTACCTTATTTTCGAAATCTGGGACTACAACTGCACTACTTAGGTAAATTGGGCTCTCGGAACACTAACATGTTCCCTCAGAAGATATTAAGTTATCTTCGTAACCAACCTAATGTACTGAGGCAGGCTGGGTACCTACGGTCTTGATTTCCAAAGTCTTTGCTTAAGACAGGCGGGTAGCTTACAGCCTTTGGGAAGGGTGATCCACAGCCGTCACTAGCTTGGTTTACTGCCTCCCACATCGAAGTAAGCCCCGGAGTCGCATTCTAAGTAACCTTAGGAATATAAGACACAGAATAAAGAAAAACAAGACAAAAGAGTTTGACATTAAAAAGTGGACAGATAGGAAGATTACATGGATAGTTTACAGAGAAAATGTAACGCCAGAGTAAAGAAACAAAGGGGGATAACAATGGTAGAGGGCATGTCACATCCTCTATGCAGCATCTTGAGCCACTTCATTAGCCTGAGTATCCTCGGTGGAGAGAATATCCTCGGCATCCCTGGTAACATCTCGGGTCTCTGACTTCGAACTCTCTTCGTCGCCACTAACCTTGGTGAACCCTTTTTAGTATCTTCTCTCGGCCCATCAGGGCGATCCTCCTCCATCATTAGGATCCTCTCAGTGTCAACTGGCATCTCGCCCCCACTTACACCACCATTGGGCCCCTCACCCTCGGCACCTGTTTCCCTACCTTTCTTACCATCGCCATCACCACCAACATCATTTCCATCATCTTCACTACCATCACCGACACTACCCGCATCATCATCATCATCATCGTCACTCTCTTCGGCTTCTTCTTCTGCCAACTCAGGAAATATTTCCCCATTGGCTCTCCTTTGGATCATATCATCCACCACCAGTTGAACCCGAGAAGGTGTCATTAGGACGTCATTAGTCTCTAGTTTAGCTTCGGGATCCTCTGTACCATCAGGATAATTTGGGGGCTTCATACCAAAGGCTCTAGAAAGTTCGCGAGTATGCGACCGACTGAACAAAACCATTCTTTCAGACTCGCCTTCTATGTGGAGCTTCAGGGAAGCAACCTGATTATTGACAGAAGCAATCTTCTATTTAATAACTCAATCTCCTCCCATTTCTTCTTCAATTCATGTTCCAACTTCGACGCTATTTCCGTCTTCGCTTTCAGCTCTTCAACACGAGCATCACGCTCACTGATAGCCTTAGTAAGTTGTTTCTTCAGCTCAGTCTCGGCAGTTTGACACTTCACAAGCTCGGAAGATAGGACACCATTCTCTTCTCGGATACTCGCTATTTCCTCGTCAAGACGAACAATTTCTTTCCCTCGGGAATCTGCCAAATTCAGCAGAGAAACACCATAACGGAAATACTACAGCACAGAGGCAAACAGATTAGCAAGCAAACAATGGCGAAGCAAATAAAATCAAAACAACAATACTCACACCCTCCAAGACAGCTTGATGCTTAGCGATATCGACATCGAAATTGGCAAGATCAAACTCCCCAGCAAAAGCTTGAGATAGACAATTGGCAAGACTTGCATCCAGTTGACCTTCGGAAGAGCTCTTGGAATAGGCTTTCAAGTGATTGGCAATATCCTGAGCAAACGGACCCGCCCGAGAACAGACCTCCATAAACTCCTCGATCTCTTTCTCAGAATACTTACGGCAGGAGAATTTTGGGGTTACAAGAGGGGAAGTTTCCAATTGAAGCAGTGCCGAGGCATCAACCTTATCCTGGTTGGTCCCATAAACATTCAATTCCAAACCATAATAGGGAAGATCCAACTCATATTCAACAACAGCAGTAGATAAAAGAAACAAACACTGACCTTCTTGGGAAGAAGCTTCCTGTAAATAGGGTACAATTCTCAATTCGATCCGAGTCACAGAAGTAGCACTGATTTATCTCATTTCACTCTTATTCTCTCTCCAAATGTGTAATCTTTCCTTTCTCTCTCCAAAAAGTCCTCCTTTGTGATCTCTTTAGAGTCCTATTTATAGAGAATCCCTTTTACCCTTGGGTGGCCATATGCCCTTTTAACCACTTATTAACATAATTGCCATTCCTTATCTCTTGATCACCCAAAATGTCTAGACCCAAGCCCAACTAGATAGACCTAAACAAGCATGTATCAAGCCCATTAGGTATTAATAAACTTGGGTCATCCACACTTCCCCCCTTGGGATGGCTCGGATTTAGTAGCAGCATCCCCTTCTGAGGGATCCTTTGGAGGAGATCTCCCTTTACCCTTATTACGAGATTACGCCAAATCAAGGAGACATCCTCATCTTCCTCAGTGACCTCGTCCTCAGAATCGACATCAACAGTGGGGAAAAAGCTTCGGACCTTGGAAGCCTCAGGAACTTTGATGCCGGCCCTCGCCTGGTAAGCCTTAAAACCCACCAAGGCAGCGCTTTTCCGATCAGGATTGGCAAAGAAGTACTTCATCTTTTTACCGCCAGAAACCTCTTTCAATGGATGCACAGTAGTCAACTAATCAGGAAACAAACAGAGGCAAGTATTAATACTCCAAAAAACACGTATCACATAGTGTTTGTTACCAGATTACTTGCCCCCCTGCAGCGACAGCTCGGCTTGACTTTCTTTTCCTTTTCTTCTTCTTCTTCTTATCATCGCCTTGTCCTTAGTCTAGCTCCTGATCCAATTCTTGATCTTGGTCTTCATCTTGCGCCTTATTCCTCTGATCAAGCTTATGAAAGGGGGTGTAAGAAAACCAACTTGAAAGAAACAAAGAGGCTGAGGCAGAAGTGGCTCACCTTTGCTAGGTAGGTAGCAATCTTAATCTCGGAGTCCTTGCGTTCCTCCTCGGAAAAATACATGAAGTAACACTTAACATGGGGAAATGAATGCTCGTCCTTAAATTTGGTGCGTCCGACCCTTTCGTCCTCATCAAAATAACAGAAGAGAATGGGTCCCTCGACGAGTACAAGCTTAGTATACCAAACCTCATCGCTGGAATGTCTCAATAGCAAATTCTTCTTCGACTTGAGGGATCTACATCATCGAGAACATGAGGAGCCCGTTGGACCTTGCAGAACTTCACACCCCAAGGGGCAACCTCCTTGAGCAGGCCGAACTTAACTGCGTAGTGTTTATATAAATTATCGGCAGTCTAGAAAGAAGGAGGCTCCGAGTCCTCGGGAAAGGAATCATAATAATTCGATCTGCCCTCCGAGCGAGCCACCCACTCGCTCACTAAGCGAATGGAGTTGCAAGTTAACTACATTACTCCTCGGGGAGGAGCAATGCGAGAGTATATCTCATAGAACAAAGGATTCTCGGGGTTGTACAGGGGAATAGGGAGACCGGCTCCGAGCTTTGCTCCGGTCACGATGATCTTATTATTAGTTTATTACTGCACTCGTATTTTTCAACAAGCTCAGGAGACAAAGTCACACCCTTAGAGAATTCGGTTTAGGTAAAAAGCTCGGGATTAAAACCCAAACGTTTCGCCCTCTCTTCCCAAAGAAGTGCAGGATCAATCATCTTCCGGGGAAGAACCTTCACTTTAGCAGAAGCAGCAGACGTTTCGCCGGAAACACTACTCTTTTTGGGAGCCTGAAACAGAGGAGTAGAGAAAATTAGTACACACCAAGAAGAGCTAGACAGGCGGATGCTAGAAGGAAACCGGTACTTACCATAGTTATGAGAGAGAAACAAGAACTCAGTGGAGAAGGTACTGGAAGAGGTAGAAGAAAGGAAGGGAGGACAAGGATGCACCTGGGTAAGAGAATTTGAAGAAGGAGAATAAAACTTGTCAAGGGGGGAAAGAAAGGGTTTAAATAAAGAAAGACTCCAAACAGGCGCAGCAAGTCAGTAGGTCAAAAGGGGGGTGACGGTTTCGAGAATCATTAAGAGGGCAATGTGTGTCAGTTGAAAAGGCAAAAGACGAGACACGTGTCGAAAGGTCGAAGACCAGGGGTCCTTCCTCAGGGATTTAACGAATCTCCGAGTAAGGAAAGAGGTAAATTGTAGGTGCATAAATCTGCCGAGACACGTGTTGACATCTCGAGGGCCAGGATGAAGAATAAAACAAGAGGGTACGACTGGAGGAAACCTGGGCATCTCGTACAGAGATGAGTAGTCCTTGTCATGGAATCAGGAAGAACACATAGTGGAAGACAGCTGGAAAAGGCCCCGAGGGGGATATCTCGGGAAGAACTAAGCGAGAAAGATCAATCCTCGGAATCACCTCGGAAGCACCACCGACCTACGCAACAGCGTCTGACACCCACGATTGAGTCTATTGTCTTATTAGCTGTCATCTACTACTCGGAAAAAACCTATATAAGGTGAGCTTGAGCTCATTTGCAGAGGTTGGATCTTTGTTTAGTGAGGATTACCATTTGGTGAATCAATCTAGGTTAGTGGATTTACTTCTATCATGCTATGTAAATAATATCGCTGTATGAATAGAGTTATGAATATCAATCAAGGGATTATTATGCTATACTTATGTCTTATCTGCTTTGCTCGATTAGTTCTCTCTCGTGTGGTCTACTCGATCTTGAGTTACCCATGTTTAATAGTTTCGATGATTCTCCTAATGGCTGTGTAGTACTAAGTCCTTAAGCAGATTTTGTACACACAAGGAGAGAGAGCTTTGGACCAAAATAGAGAGGGAGGGAGGGAGCTCTGAACAATAGGCGAATATATGTGAGCCAACTGCTCCCGGTGCGTAGCACGGGTTACTATCTAGTACTTATCAGATTAGTGAAAACATTACCAAACGTCAGGGTAAGTCAATCAAGTGCATACTCCAAGATTAACACTAAACCAATCTGATCTCAAACAGTTCGATAAACATGTGAACACAAGATAGAAAAATATTTACAGAAAAATGAGGGAAGGAAACATTTACTGGACATCTACATCGAAATATAAATAACATAGAGTATGGGAGGATGACAAAGAAAGGGATAAATCTATGAAAGAGGAGGCATTAACTGAAATGGAATGCACAACGGCATTTCAAGCACTATGCCCGCGATAAAATTGTATTATTTAAAGAAATCGTGATGAAACGTAAAAACGAGGTTTATAATCCTTGAGTATTAATCCCTTACCTTGGCTTCAATATTGGACCAAAATGGAAATTGTAACAAGATATAACACTGATATTCAATAAAAACCAAACCTTTCAGATTAAATTAGTCTATTTGTATAATTTTTTTAACACCGTTATCTACGACGGGCCGTTTGTCGAAGCGTCGAGTCAGCCCGTCGAAAACGTGATTTCTGCCTGCATAGTGTGATATAAATAAGAACGGTAATAACGTGGGAACCAAAATAACAATACTTGGTCATCAAGTGGTTTTTGTGGACTTCAATCTATCAATACTTTCCTTCTAATAAATTTGAAGACTGAAATTTCAGAGTAGAAAATTGAGTGAATGCACTGACAATATTCTAACTCACCAAATGTGCTTATTCCAGAACGAGTCTTTTATAATATGGATCCGAACACGGTTTACACGGCAACATATCTTCTCAAATTTGGGATGTTATGAGGCGACATATGAAGGAGAAAAACATAGTTCAAAGAAATAGACATACAATATTGAATAGTCATGTGTCGTCTGCGACATGAGCAAATCCCTTGTTTCTTACATAGTACAGATTTAAGGTTTTCATACTTGGTAACGAGTCTTCTTACATAGTATTCATATTCATATAAACATTTTCCATTTGCTAGGCCACGTAGGATGGCGAACCGTTTGATTTGCCATTCGCCAAAGGAAGGGGCCTTATAGGGTGCATGAAGAGATGGAGAGAAAATGAGACGAGCCTTCTGCTAAGCAATCTGTGAGATTGTTGTATGCACTTGTAGAGACAAGTGTATGAGGCTGAATCACTCGGGATCAAGTCCAGGAAGAAATAAAGGCCGGCCATTCATACGCAAATGTAACTGAGTTTATGGTAATCCTAATTCTAAACCTCTCTTACCAAAACCAGTATTAAAATGACACGGATATATGAATAGCCTTTCATATCCAGTTGTTTAGAGCTTCTCCAATGGTAAATGTGGATGTTTCATACGTGGCATCATCATTTAGACATTCTTTTGGTAGAAAAACCTAAATACAAGGGATTTTTATTTTTCATCTCCAACCCATAATGTAGAGAATAATTTTTTATTTATTTGTTGGCATACAATTGGTCAAAGTTATTACTATATTTATTTTTGAATAATATTTATGAGGATGGGAAGACATCCTCTAAATGAACCTCTACATCTAGAGGTTCACCTAGAGGATATCTATACTTTTTTTTGCCACATCACCTTTACATTAATGGGTTGGCGATAATTTTTATCAAAATGAATGTGCATCCTACGTGGATTAAGAGAGTTTCCTTCACACACATTCCATTGGAGAAGCTCTTATATAGCTAAGTTCCAAATACCCCCACACGCATGCTTACCTGTTCATTTTAAAACTTTTAGCATCTATAAATATATGTATGCTTTACGGATGAGCACATTAGAGCCAAGCCTCTGCTCTACTTTCTTTCTTTAGCTAGCAAGCTTCATTTTCCATGGGTACAACTGAAATGTTCAGTTGTATGAAAGGAAAAACAGTAGCAACATGGTTAGTGTGTATTGGAATTTTTATTGTGGTGCATATCGGTAGAATAAAGAGACTCTCCAGAGGTCTTCATGATCATATAGGAAATGGAGAAGATGAGTTTGTGTTTGGACTTGCCACTTCCATCTGGCAGACCGGGAATTCTTCTTATCACCATGTTTGGCCTGTACGTAACAACTTCCTCTCAAACATAGGCAATTTCTCTGATTTTCCTTAATTTACATACTATAACACTTTATACTGTACATATACTGATATGCAGGAGATGGAATTCGGTTGGAGAATGATGGTGGGGACAATAGTAGGTTTTCCTGGGTGCAGCTCTGGGAAGTGTTGGAGGTGGTGGTATCTTTGTTCCCATGCTCACCTTGATTATCTGTTTCGATCCCAAATCTTCCACTGCCATTTCAAAGTGTAATCATTCTTCTTGTTACATTTGTCATCCACATATATACTTGCTTCAATTTTCCAGCTAGTATTCTGACTAGCAGATCAAACATATCCTGATTGTTCTTAACTTCGGAGATATACATATAGAAGTTCTTTTTTTTTTCTTGTTCTTCATAATCCCTTGAGCCATGATAAACTATCAAGAGTTGGCAAACAGGCCATAAGCTAGTTAAACATAATGCATGCATGTGCTGTCCGTGCTTATGGATAGTGTATATTTCAGGTATGATAATGGGTGCAGCAGGATCAACAGTTTACTATAATCTGAGGCTTCGACATCCAACACTGAACTTACCTATTATAGACTACGATCTAGCTATGCTTTTCCAGCCCATGCTCATGTTGGGTATCAGCATCGGAGTCGCTTTTAACGTTATGATGGCAGATTGAATGGTCACAGTTCTGCTTAGCATCCTCTTCTTAGGTATATTTGTTCGTTTAACTTTCCCTTTTTAGTAAAGATCAAGCTACAAATCGAGCAAAAAAAAATAATGATCAGGCTATTCTATGCAGTACTTATCAACCAAGTTATCCACTCACTATAAGGATTTGGCTGTTTCTCTTCTTGTTGAGTAGTATAAATAAATAATGAACACAAGTAAATGAAACTAAAACTTTTCTTCTTGGTAGGTACATCAACCAAAGCAGTGATGAAGGGTATAGAGACATGGAAGAAAGAAACAGTAATGAAGGTCAGTTCAATATCTATTTGTCTCCTTACCATTGATTGATAGTGAAGTTGAATTTTCTTTCAGCTCCATCAATGGTGATGTGGAGTTTTATTTCATTTTCAGGAAGCAACCAAGATGCTTCATCAAAACCTTGCCAAGTCCACTGCAGGTAAGTTTAAATGCATATGACATAATCAAATATTTGTGTTGGAACCTTACAAAGATTTTAACAGAAGAAAACTGCTATCCTAGACCCACATAGTACTTCTCATTCTATTTTTTAAAACCCAAAACCCTATATAAAGTATACAGAGTGTTTTAGTGAAACTGACACTCGAGTACAGAAATGAGAAAACTCCAAAAAAGGTTATGGGAGAGAGAGAGATTAGTAACCAGATACACAACCCACCAAACTTGGAGGATTTAGAATGACATGAACATTGCATTTTCCTTGTCCTACACTCCCACTCCTACTAGCCATATCATTCCAATGTCAAAGTACAATTGCACTGATCATTCACGGGGATATAGAGACACTGCTTCTCAAATCATATACCAGGTCCAGGAGTCTTGAATTGGCCTTGGCAATGTATATCTAAGGGCTAATAGCCAAGTACTTCCGTGCTGGTACAGAATTAATGACACTAGGTTACATACGCCGCCATCTTATAAGAGACTTCAACTTCTTAACCAATCTGTGGGAGTTGGGACAATCTACTTGACATCTCTTAAGAAGACTTCCTAGACAAGATCAACATTTAATAAACACCTTAATCATCTCTCAACATAATTATGTTAGTAAGAATAGTGCAAACAAAAACCATGAATATTAAGTCACTCAAATCATGTATGTTGATCTGAAAATTTTCAGATGAAACCGGATCAGGACTGGACTATAAGCAATTACCAAGTGATCCAGCAAATTCACGCGATGACGACAAGGTAATAACTTCCAAATGTAGACAACAAACTCTTATATCAATGTTTTTTTATTAACAAATACTGACAAGTATTCCCTTATGTTTTTTTTTATTTTAACTAGTCACTTGGTTACTCGGAGATGGAGCTCTGAGTTGACTCTTTTTGACCGTAGTCAAAGGCGATTTCTCGATTTCTGATCTCTCAATTTCCGTTGTAAATCATTAAATTCAGGTGTTTATCACTAAAAAATCTGTTGTCCTTAATCATTATCTCCTAATAATTTCTTCGATTGATTGTCGGAATTGCATTCAATGAAGTTTTATATTGTCTGAATAACCCTAATTGTTTTTATCTGTGTGTTCATAATCATCCAAAATGAATTCAGAAGTTGATATTTCATCACTTCCTGATTCAAGTAAGAAGGGAGAGTATCTTTCTATTGTTTTTCCAGATTCGATGATGGAGATAGACGAATGGAAATTCAGTCTTATTGGCCGTTTAGATCTTCAGAGATTAAGTTTTGCTGCTGCTACTCAAATTTTAGAGAATCAATGGATCAATCTTACTGGTAAGGTTAACTTTATACCTTTGGGAAAAGGTTTCTTTACTATCCAATTGTTTAATCTTGAAGACAAATTGTATATTTGGAAGAGTAAGGTGTGGCCTGTTGAAGAACAGTATTTGAGAATCAGAGAATGGTACCCAACTTTTAGAGCTGATAATTAGAAGGTTTCTACAACAGCAGTTTGGGCTAGATTCCCTGGATTAAGTTTAGAATACTGGAAAGAGGATATCATCATGACTTTGGGGAAAGCCATTGGTAACCCTATTAAAGTTGATGATAATACAATTAACAAGAAGTTGGGTTTTTATGCTAGTGTACTGGTTGAAATTGATTTTGCTAAAGAGGTTCCTGATAAGATCTGGATTGAGTCGAAATATGGTGGTTTCTTTCAGCCTATTGAAATCCCAAGGAAGCCTAAATTCTGTGCACAATGTCAAGTAATTGGTCATGCTTATTTTGAATGTAGATCCAAGACAAAGGAGTCTGCTAAAAATGATGATGGTGTCCAGAATGAATTTCAACAAGTTAAAAAGAAGAAGAGGAACAGAAAACAAACTGATGCTGTTTATGTTCCAAAGAAGAAAAATGATGAAAATTCCAATATGCCAAATGTCTCTTTAGAGAAAAGTGGTATTGCTGATAATAGTGAACTTCCCTTAGTGGTGTTTACTGGTTCAGTTTCTTTGCCTGGTGAATTTAGTGGTAGTTATGATTCTCCTCATATATCTACTAACTCATTTGAAGTTTTGCAACACAGCTCTGAAGAAGATGATACAATAACTGAGAATGATATTCCCCAGGTCAGTACTGTTGATTTGTTAGAAATGGCTGCTATGTCTCCTCATGAAAATCCAGTTCACTGTAAATTAGCTGAGGAGAAACTGAAAAAACTCTTGGAAGGTAAAAAGAAGCTCCCTATTAAATCTCCTCATGTCACAAGAAGAGCAAATATGAAAAAATTGCAGCAACCAAGTAATTTTAAGGGGAGTTCCAATACTCCCAAAACTTCACTTTCTAAATGAAAGTAGTATTTTGGAATGTCAGAGGCTTGAAGAGAAGTAGAGCAAAGACAAACTTAGATCTTTAGTTAATAAACATAATCCAACTCTGGTTTGGATTGTTGAACCTAAAATCAAAGTTAATTCAGATTCTTATAAAGAATTAAGGCTTCCTGGTATGCATCATCAAGTAATTCATAACTCTTTTGATGGGAATAAAGGTAATATTTGGCTGTTTTGGAATAGAGCTGTTAGTCCTCCTACTGTTATTTCTATAACCAAACAATGTATTACAGTGGAAGTGGGTGGTATGCTTGTTACTGGAGTTCATGCTGACTCTTATTGTGTGCAGAGAAGACAATTGTGGGAAGACTTATGTGACATTAGTAATCTCAACAAGCCATGGATGGTAATTGGGGATTTTAACTGTGTTCTTTCAGTTATGGAGAAAAAAGGTGGCAGATCTCCTATTAATATTGCTATGAGGGATTTCTCAGAATGTGTAGACTATTGTGGTCTGTTACAAGCTCCTAAAAGTGGTCTTTCTTTTTCTTGGTCAAATGGCAGATGTGGTTGTTGATGGTGGTTTTTGGCGACGAGGTCACAGGAGTAATTTCGCATCAATTTCTGGCGTCCTGGAATAGCGCGAGATAAGGTATGAATTTATTTTTACAGTAGGGATAAGATATTTGGTTGCTATTAGCCATATTTTGATATCTCGCGACCCTAGCCTAGTAGCATCCATATCCCTGACCTACGTATTAAAATACCTATGCATGCGCATTAGCCTAGCTCATGCTCGAGCCAAAACCCTAGGTGATTCACGCCACTCCATGGCATGCCTTAGAAGTCGCGGCATTGGCTATGCCAAAACTTTGGCCATGCCTAAAACCCTAGGAGTACACGGTATTAGCAATGCCTATGGCAAGGCCTAAACCTTGGCCACGCCAAAACCTTAGCAAGGCCTAAAACTTGGC
>JAJJMA010220966.1:4821-19065 GCA_023529015.1 Papaver nudicaule | reverse complement strand
CAACACAATTGTGAGAGATAACAAATACGATCCATATTGTTTTATCCCGCGTAAGAATAACAGATTTGGGTACTGAATAGTCTAGTCCAAGAGTCTGTCACTCCATAATCCTGCATTACCCATAATTCAGTGCGGAAGCCACTGCCAGTGATACCCAAACAAAGTCTATCTCCTAATGCTCCCACACTTATACGCAGGTCGTCATAAAGGATACCCTGATTGTTTCCTCTCTAGCATACTATGTGGATATTCTAGTTCTGGAATCGGAAAATCCATGAGTTTCTCATTGCTAATATCAAATGAGACCATAACCCGGTTGCAAGTTTCTTGGGTGCTATTGGCTCCTGGCCAATGCAGAACTCCATTAAAAAGAAAACCGCAACCTCTTTCTTTATCATAAGCAGTTCTAGGAAACATGTAAGAGTTTTGTATTTCAGTAGTTTTCCATTCATTTGATCCTAATGTGAAGACCCCAACTCGAAGAGTGCCACATTGGTCGTAGTCTATTATCGTTACCAACTTGTAATCATCATTCTTGCCATCATAACCAAATCCAACTCAACCTTAGCATGATTTAATTTCGGCAGTTCTCTATGATTTTCTGATATGTTCTTATATTCTCTTGGGTTCCATAGACAAATTCCATGACCCATGATACTCAAACAAACTAAGCCATTACAAGAACCTATAATTTTCATACAACTTGGTTCATACGGAAATGACGATGTTGTTGATGCTGCCGATGAAATCGAATCATAATCTAAAGAGTAAATGATAGGTCTCTTGGATTTCTTTTTGTGCATTATTATGAAGCTAGGGTTGTTTTTGCTGTTTCGGATAGTATGGCTAAGGTGGTGAGTCTTGATAAAGTTAGGGTTAGAAAGGAGATAACGCCAAAACTTGCAAACACACCTACAAATTCCTATGGGATTCACTGGTAACTTGACAAGATATCTACCTGAATCTCTTCGGGAAGTCTTGACATAGACATCGTCAGAGTGGAACGCACTTGAGAATCTGCTGCTGTATGATACTTATGTATGAATCATAAAAGAAAATAATCATCTGGGAGGATTTGATCATGGGACTGTGGTGAGTGAAGTGGACTAGGATTTTTGAAGCCCATTGTTTTACACTTAGCAGCCAGCCCAGGTAATGATTCTAAATGAAGCCCAAATCTGAAACCCTTCCACTTCTCCAAAACTATGCACTAAGGGCTGAGCAACGGATGGGTACCCGTTGGATTTATCCGATTTGATCCGCACTTTGGCGGATGGGTACCCGATCCGCCATTTGGTGGACTGGACACGGGTTGTGTTTCAAATCCGCCATGTTAGCGGACTGGACACGGGTAAATCCGCCAAATCCGTTAGGTACCCGACCTTAAGAGTAATCCACATTTTTTTTTTTTTTTTTAGCTGGAAGCTCATGTAGAGCTATTAGTAATCTACAGATTATACATATATATTAGGTATATTATAGGAAAGTTCATTTGTATATATAATGTGTAAGGTTAAGCCTTGGGAGATTAAAGTGAAGAAGTAGCGGATATTAGGGATTCAAAAGAAACAGAAATTAGGTTTTCTCGTCTGTGTGTTTGGGAGACTAGACAGAAGAAGAAATTGACGGTTTCTCTTTGTGTATTTGGGAGATTAGAGTGAAAAAATAGCGCTAAGTTGTCTTTTCATCACCAATTTTACATCGATTCAGCATCTCCATGAAGATTAAGTGGTTTTCTTGCAAATTTTCGTTTCAAAAATTAATTGGGTTCCTTTTGGTAGGTTATTTTTCGTATATTTTCAATTCAAAATTGAATTAGGGTTCTTGTGATTGGGAATTTTTTTCCAATTTTCTATTCAGAATTAAATTAGGGTTCCAGTGAATATGAGTTTTCAGTAGAAAATGCAGTTTTTTTCTTGATTTTTCTTGTAGTGTTATTTGGTGGTTTCTATGGTTTGATTGGGTTTCAGAGGTTGTAAGATTAAGAAGTGGATGAGAGTTTCTGTCTTATCATCAATTCTTCAATGCAGTTATCAATTTAATGATCAATTCTTCATTGCAATTATCTTAGTTTCGTTTTGAAAATGAGATATTTGCTGCTTGTTCTAGTTCCATGAGTGTTTTTTTTCCTTTTCTAACTTAAACAAAATCCGTGGATTATCCGCATCCAGTCCGCTCACCCACCCCACCCGCTGAATCCGAATCCGCCGGGTGATAGACTGGACACGGGTGCAGTTTCCATATCCGCCATTTGAACGGACTGGACACAGATGGTACCAAATCCGCCAAAGTCCATCCGTTGCTCAGCCCTATTTTGCAGCTTCACCAAAAATGAAAAGGTTTCCAGCCCTTTGTCTTTGTAACAGCCCAAATTTTGTATGTGGTGGCTCAGCGACGGAACCAGGATTTTATGCCTGGGGATCTAAAAAAAATACAAAATGATGGAATCAATGTAAAAAATTGGTGTTTTTGTAACGACAACAGCCTAAATGTTTTTGTAATGGGCCAGTGTCATCGTATCAACTAATGGGCTATTTAAAGTTTGTGGGTGGCTTTTTTTTATTTATTTTTTTATTATTTTTTTTTTTTTTTTTGAATTTAGGCTAGCCCACAAAGACATTTACAGTTGCACATTTGGGAGGCTACAGCCTACCCAAGCTCCCCCCTGCTTCCGTAACTGGGTGGCTGCGAAACGTATGTTATGATGCTGGGTGGAGGCTCCGCTGAAAATCTTCATGGCAGTAGCAAATTTGCTCCTTACTGTGGTTTCTGGCTGGAACTCACATAGCCAGGAAGACAAATACAACAGTTACTAAACCATATTTCTATAGAAATGATGTGTATATTACAGTTAAGGTTTCCATTGTAACGAATGGTTGGTTGTGTCATCTCTCAGTCTTGAGGTACATTTGATCTCTAAATGATGAAAGTGAAACAAGGCCACAAAGATGATGTAGTGGCCAAAAAGTTCATTTTTCTCCATATTGTAAAAAAAAGTTAGTTAATTGACATAATCATTGTGATTTGATATAAGCATAAGAGAAAGTCGAAAACAACCTAAGATCATATATTCAGATCATACCATAATTTGTGGTTTTGACATTTGAAACAAGAGAACCTTTTTAGTTGCATATTCATGCAGCTAGAGCAGAGGATAATGTGTATGGGACTGTTTTTCATATACCCACTAATTATCTTTTTCCTCTTGTAGTAAAACTATTCTAAAAGTTCTAGAAATTTTCTTCTCACAAAAATATAAACTCCAATGATGAAGTTAGCACATAAGACGGATTGTGTTAATCCAAAAATCAAAAAAATTGATAATAATAAAGTGATGAAAACACATGTGGGTGATTGTTTGTGGTAGTGGTGGTGGGGAATGTTGATGTGGGGGGGTGAAATCTAGTCCTAGTATAGTGTGGCACCTCTCTTCTTCTTCCCCTCCCCACTATAAAGTTGTGGTAATGACCTCTTCTATCTCTTTCTCACCTCAAGAATTTGATGGGGGGGGGGGGGATTTTAAAAAAAAAAAGGTGAGTGGAATGTGAGCTGCAATTAAAAGATATTGCAATATCTTTGTTTTGATAGCAAAATGTATCTATCTACTTGTACATGTCCTTTATGCCAAATTTCATGCCCAAATGGGTCTCTCAAGAGCCATCTCTCTCTTTGGCTCATGTTGATCATCTTTTATATGCAGCATACATCAATCTCATCAGAGCAAGCCAAAGGTGTTGCGTCTATATGATCCTATACCTAAAACCTTAGCAAGCATAGACCAGGACCAAAAGAATTGTCTTTTGGGAAATGACTACTACTTGTTTTTTTTTTGTAAGTGGTCAATTTGAACACTTTCTTATCCTCTTGTAAGTGAACAAGAAAACCATACACAAACTCAGGATACACCCATGTTTGAACTTTGTTGATTAACTTTCTATTTTCGTTGATTTTATTTAAACCTTATCCATGAAACTTCCCGCAGAGAGATGTAAATTGTTGACAATTGAAGGCTCATTGGCTTCTGAATAGATTGACATGCACATGCAAATCTGTTCAGAAGCACGCTACATATGGTGTATTGCTCGTCACTAATGACGTGGAAAACCCTAAACTCTTGATTCGGACATTCATCCCAAGGGGTTTGTCTAATTTCAAAGATGTAGTCTTATCATGAACACCTCGATGAATAATGGCGTGCACCCTGTTGCATATTTTCCAGTCTATGATTTGCTTTCCGTTGGCTTTTTTAAGAAAGGGAGATGTGGAATGGTCTACATTATTTACTGGCTTCTAGAGGTGTGAATGTGAGCCCTTTGGAATGCATGTCAAACCAAAAAAGATCTTAGTTGGAGACTTATTTGGATTTTGGACAAGTTAGTTTACACAAAATTCAGTCTAACTACAAAGAATGAGAACGGAAAGATACAAAACTAATTGGCCCCTACAAAGATATGTCAAGACCATAACCTAGTTAGCCATAGGCTAGATGCAAATGGAGTAGTGCTAAACTCCTTAAGGTTTCCATACATGTCCACATCTATATAGGCTTGGTGAAAATGAAGAGGAGAGGATATAAAGTGGTGGTGGCGGCAATGGCAATGTTGATGGTGGTGGTGATGGTGGTTGTGGTCCCTTTTGCTTCACGCATTATGATTTTTGTGTTGCTTTTTTCTTTCCTTTTTTTCTCCATTTCCCTTCTTTAAACGTAACAATCTCTAAACTCTTCTATCAACTTGATTTATCACTTTTCTTTTGGCAAAACCCACTCGTGGATTTCATAATGCCTTTGTGAGGTTTATTGCAAATTCGATCTTCATATCAATTCTCATCCTTCTTCGATGTTGTTTTAGTTCCTTTATGGATGTGTATTGATACCTTACTTCAAGGTATCGTTGTTTGCACGCGCTTTACTTGAAAAAACACTGTGAAATTAAATTTCATTTGGTCGACCCGATCAATTATCTAAGACTCTAATTTTGTGCACACTCCTTTCAAAAGAGAAATAATATTCTACTTAAAAATTATTCAATTTGCTTGGTGTTTATTTTTTCTGAAAATTACACTAGACTGTGTTTTAATGTTATTGTTAGTCGAACTTTTTGAGTCAGATGTTTTTTTCTAAGCTAGAAGTATGAACTTTTTGAGTCAGAAATAAAAGAAACGAAATTTTTTTTGACCTAAGAACAAAAAAAATTGTTCTTGTGTGTGTCACGAAATTCTTATTCTAAAAAAGTGAAACAAAATTACTGTTTGCCAATGGAACTTTACCGAATCCACATTAGTTACTTGGAATCGAATTCTCAAGGAACCTATCATTTTCCAAGTTATTTGATCGTATAGATTTCCTATTGTGCAAGGAACAAAAATAAATATGCTAGCTGCTTCAAAAAAGCTAGTAAATTCCATGTCGCATTCTTTTAGTCCGTGTGCTTTCCTTCTACAAATGAGCGGACCATATTCGATGCATTTACTATGTCAAACTTAACTAGAGCATTCTTTGGGCGTTGTACGTATTTGTCATGCATAATGGGTTTTATACTTTATACGTTCGTACATGGTATTGGTATCCTTATCTTGTAAGGCTTAGTTTTATCGGAGTTTTAGTTTGGCTTCTACTTCCATTTCCACGTCAGCTAGAACTCCTTCCTAAGACTTATGGTGAATTTTAAATTCAAGTAGTGAGAATTTTAAATTCAAGTAGTGAATTCCATATTTAAGTACATAGCGCTGAACCAAACAGCGTAGAGAATTATGACCATTGAGAAATAGGATAGATGCTTAGAATATTCTTGGTTGAGTTGTTTCAACCGTAGCAAAGTTCACTTTTTGAACGTCGTTTGAACTCGATTCTATTTTGATTTCGAGTAATTATGGAGAGAGAAGTAGAAAAGGGGGAATATGCAACTTTTTTGTCAAATGTGGAAGCCAACATCTTCCACATAAAACTTAGCCTAACATAAGGTAAGATTTTGATTCACCCCATGGAAATGTTGATGAAACTCTCGTAAATCTTATCTTGTTTAGATAGGGCCAGAAATAAGAGCTTATTTTAGTGCATAATGGTTGACAAGGCTGTCGTTGAGCATAGGCAAGCTAGGTGACGGCCTAGGGCCTCCAAATTTATGGTTTTTGCATATATATGTAAGTTTTGTTGTACATAAGGAAAATTAAAAGATCTAGAAGTTTTCTTAGCTCAATGATAAAACTTTTTTCTATTGTACCTGGGTTCAAGTCTTGTAAAGCCATTTTTAGTTTGAGTTTTTGAATTCGATATGTTTATAAGTATAATTTTGTAAATTCGCCTAGGACCTCAAATTATTTGTTACGGCCCTGGTTGGTAGATATAGTTGGGATTATGCACCTGCTGAGGTGTATATATCCTAAGACAACCACCAAGTGTCTGACCAACTCAACTGCGGGATGTTTATATTTATTTGAGTTTAACCAAACATCTTAAAATAAGTATAACGAATGGTATCATATTTGGCCTTTGCTTAATTTGACCAGTCCTGCTAAACAGACCACAACAGAAACTTTTTAAAAACCGATCACTCACATAAAAGTGGAACGAGCCACCCCTAAAACGCAAAAGAGCCCTTTGTATGGCTTCTGGGTGTAACTAGTTTATGGAAAGTTTTCGCGACGGTATAGCTATTAGTTGTTTTCTTAATTTGATACGGCACGATGAGTATTTGGTTTTTTTCGTGGGAACTAGGAAGAAATTTACACTAGTACGGATAATATTTTAATTCCTCAATTATTGTCTATAATTGATATTCAAGTTGTGTTACAAAACCATACTATTTATTTGTCACTGATATTGATGTTTATACATTATTGTTGTTGTTGTAATCCTTTGCTAATTTGGTTGTATAACAATCTTATCCAGCATTTGAAGTCAAAGCATATTTGAGGATTTTAACTATTTCTACATTCCATAATGTCAAAAAAACTATCTAACAACAGACAAAGAATTATGGTTACATCAAACTTCCCTAATTGTTTAGTTAACAAGTTGATAACACAAAAAAGAATAACTCCTCATAGTTATAATCCCTCATGAAACAATTCCTTCGTCATTACATAGAAAACTTGAATGCCAAAACACTATAGTATGAATTGGGCGGTTCAATCGTCATTTATGATGTGGTACTCCATGGCCATGCTCATCAAAAAGAAAATCAATATTGCACTGGAATTTTTTGAATTTCTGAAGAATTTTTATTTTATTTACAAAATAGAAGCAAATGTTACTCGTATAACGCTGAAAAAATTATTGACGGGTGAAATAAATGATCAATCTGAAATTTGTCGGCACCTAAAGTTTTTTATTGATAGTAATTAAAAATAGAAAAAATAGAAAAGCCAAACGTGTACGACACACCATGGACATCGACGGAACACGGCTTCTCCGCCCCTTTCTCCAACCCAAACACAAGTGTGCCACTTGATTCATACGAAGTAGACATGCCACTAAACCCCAAAACGTTCCCATAGAAAATAGGGGTTGACTTACAAAAATTTATAAAAAATTGGACATAAATGTAGCTTATTTCTTAGTCAAACTTAATCAAAACATTCGTATGTTCATACCCATTTTGTTATAAAAGTCTTGCAAAAATGATCCAAAAATACTATTGCAAAAACAAAAATGAAACTAATCACTGGTTTTATAATACTAAGGACCCATTTTGGAAGTACAGTACAGTTTGATACTTGGTGTACTAGATGACAAGAGTCAAAGAGATCAAAGTCAAAATCATCAAAATAATAACGAACAGTCTCCTTTGACTTTCAAGTTGATTTATATGCAACTAATTTGGACAATGAATTCGGATAAAGTTATATTGTGATGTATTTGCCTTAACTAGTTTGATATGATGAGCTACATCTACCTGTGATCTGTTTAGACCATTTATTTCAATAGTATTTTGATTGGCGATGAATTATTATTTGGCAATTTTCATCCTGCCTGCGCAGATTCCGACGTAAATTAGGCTGCTCGATTAAAGTAAAGCCGAGCTCGATGAAAGTTACACGAAGCGGTATAAATTATATCGTTCAATGGATCTATCCTACCGGCTAGATCTAAACATCTATTTTTCACCTTTATATATTTCAAGATTTTCAAGCATTGCAACCAAACTCGATTTTACTGTTGTCTGTAACTCGACTTAATTTTAATGGAGTTAAGCTTGAAAATGCTCTTAACAAAATATGTGAGGGTTATAAGAAAATTGAAAATGGCAAAAAAAAAAAAAACAAAAAACAAAAAACAAAAACAAAAAAAAAGAAGTATCAAGGTTTTGGAAGTTAACCATTTTAACCAAGGAAGGAAGTATAAAGAACAAGAAAGTGTTCAAAACAGGAAAGAGAATTTAAATGTGTACAAAGAAAATCTATTAAAGAGCGCATTGATCAGGTTACGTAAAATGAACGGAAGCAGGAAGGCAACGATCGGACTCGATTTTGTATGAAGTCTTTGGTTTTATTTAGGCAATGACTAAATACAACCCCACACTTTAAATAAATTTATACAACCAGGATTCTTCTTTTGGAGTTTTTTATCTTTTACATTTTTAAAATTACCGACAATTTTTAGTGTTCGAAGGACATGGTAACAATTTATGAAAAAACAATATATTTCATTTTTCACTCTTCGCCATTCCATTTGCGCTCTTTTTTCACGTCGGCATTAGTGTCACCGACTATTGTTGTTTATTTCATCTGGATGACTATAACCACAAAATTACTCACCTCTCTTTTGATCGTCCAAAAACGTTCTTTCAACCTAATTGCAGAACGAGTTTTTAGTCTCCTCTTTGTACTTTTCAAGTAGGTGTTGTCAGGAATTTTTGGGGTTCTCTTAATCATTAGGATCAAGATATAGAAACCCATAAATTCTGTAAATACATAAATCTTCATCTTCAAGATACCTGAAGTGCTTCCACCGTGAAATATATTTTGGACTCCGCATGATGTTTGGAAGAAATTTAATCGAATTCATAAGAAACTAATCGAATTTGGAAGAAGTGGAAGAAGGTTAGAGTAAAATGATACAAGAGATTGTGTTTGAGAATGAGTTGCATTCAAGATTGAGTTTTTGTAAGAGAATGAAATACGACCATTGGATTAAGTTAGTGTTGCAAGACATAACTTAGGCCAATCGACCTAAGTTACGTTGAACTCGATTTAAGTTAAGCCGATCGACTTAAATTAGTCGGTCGGCTATTGATTCATTTTTTTTTAATTTTCTTATGATAACAGAGAATTTACCCGTCCACCACGACAGATAAACACATACAATGGGGATTCCAAGGGGTCCTGTAGGGTCGCAAACCCCCCTAAATAATTCTAAAAATTATAGAAAAACCCTCGAAAAATCTTATATTTACAACAAAAAACTACTTTTTACCCCTACAAAATTTCAAATTAGTAAAAATACCCACTTTAAAATATTGTTCAGGATTCGCCACTAAACACCTGTATCAAATACCCAATTTGTAACGACCCATCATAGAACGGAGTCACTTGGTGTAGAGAGTAGAGAAGAGAGAAGATGTAGAGCCTGATGTGACACCACCACCACCCGAAGATCTATAGGGGGTGCACCATTAGATTATTTTGTAGACACCCACTAATTTTCTTCTCTCTATCTCTCCCCTCTCTACCCTCTCTACATCTCTACACTAAGTGTTTTCGATCATAGAAGTTTTTCAATAGTTTGCCATAGCAGCTCAACTCGGTCCCAAGACTACTCAATAGAGTCCCACTCCACTCAACTCAACTCAAAATCTCAGTTGTGCTTTGTGCCAACAATGGCCATGCCACCCACCCATGGTTCCACATCACATGTATCAAAAAAAAAGGACCCCACCGTACATATCTCCAGGCCCCACACTAGTCCGTCCCTCTCCTCCCTTGTGTGATACACCGCATCACGCGGTTATAGGCTTAGTAGGATCACTGTCAGCCGTCTATCACTGCGTGCGTGCTCCACACTAATATCTTGATCCCCTGATTCTCCTCCTCCACCCTTGGATGGGATGGAATCAAACAGTGGGGCCCACAAGGGCAGAGTTGATTAGCTCAATCACACGCGCACGTATTAAGGAAAGGAGAGGAAGGACGAGGAAACCAACCAAAACAAAATAGAAACTGGGAGTGAAGAAAGCAGATTAGAGTAAAGGGGAACAGACAGAGGGACAGAGTGACAGAAGAAGAAGAAGAAGACAGCAACGTCTCTGCACGTTTGGTGTGCAGGCAGAGAGATCAGATTTCGAACGAAGGGGTTTCTTCTTCTTCTTTCTGCAGCTTTGTATTCAATTCAATATTTCGGTTTTTATATTCCTTCTAAACTTCTTTTTAAGAAAAAGAAATTGGGTGTGTGATTGTGTGTTTGTCGAGGTACAAATGGGAGTGTAATTGGGTGAGTGGTGGAGGACAGAAGTTTTGAACGCAATGGGCGCTAGTATAGCACGAAAATGCTTTGTAGACGGGGGGATTCTCAATTTCAAATTTTGACACTATTATATATATATATTTTTTTTTGATAGATCACTATCAGTGTTAAAACTCTATTTTCCCCCTCCACGAGGGAAT
Source organism: Papaver nudicaule (assembly GCA_023529015.1). Taxonomy (NCBI): domain Eukaryota; kingdom Viridiplantae; phylum Streptophyta; class Magnoliopsida; order Ranunculales; family Papaveraceae; genus Papaver; species Papaver nudicaule. The sequence goes on along the minus strand of JAJJMA010220966.1, from coordinate 8,463 downwards.
GAGAAGGGAACTGACGAACCAAATTTTTAGTGATGTCAAAATTTAGGGTATAAATTCAGGTCCCCTAGCATTTTCGACTATAGCATTCCAATTAGTGTATAATATAATAAAAATATGCACATTCATAGTTGTTATCGATTTTGCCTTTTGCATTGTTTGTTTTCTTAGTTAACTTGCATTAGATATTACATTTTTATTATATTACAATTGCTTAGTTGAATCCGGACCTATACTTCAGTAATGAACAAATTGTCATGATATCTTACCAGCGAGTCTCATGGGAAATTAAAACGGATGAGGGGCTGAATATGTCACAAGGGCAGTATTGCACCATCAGTACTCGAACTCGGGACTTCTTGAAGCGCATCAAACTAGCTTAGCTAGCTATCCGTTATTTATTTTTTTTATATACTGCTCAGATCTACTCCAAACGAGCCGATCTGAAATAGAGGCGGAAAAGTTTTCTTCAATTTATGTTTCAGGAAAGGAAAAAAATGAGAGGTAAGTGATTTTCTTGGTTTAGTTTTTATTTTATTTTTTTGTTCCAATCATGCCCGTGATTATTTGCATACAACAGTAACAATGATTTGAGACAAAACTAAAAGAAATTTGAACGCCTTCCATGACTTAAAACACCGACTTTAACCTTTGTGGACGCACCGACTAGAATCGATTTAACACTCGGAGAAGTCTAAATAAAACTGATTTTGCATTTACGAAAATGCTTATAAATGATGTGAATGCATAGCTCATCAACACCATAATTACTACCGACTTAGTAAATAAGTGAAAATTAACACCGTAATTATTACTGACATAGTAAAATGTAAAGAAGGTCAGAGATAAGCCGGTACCAAAATAAGTGAAGCCATTTACACTTGGTGTGTTTCAGACTGTTCATTTCCTTAATTACAATGACAACGTGGTGTGTTACACTGTTTAGTTTCTTAATTATGATTAAACAATTTTTTTTTTCTGGGCACTTATCACAGAATCCACGTCAGTGAAGTTCAATTTTCTATTTTTTTAAGTACGTACATCCAAATATAGAGCTGCCAATCTGAGCCTCGACCCGCGGGTTGGCCCGAGACCGGCTTGTTTATATCCAGGCCAGCCCGGTTTGTTAGCTAAACGAGTCGGGCTAGGGATGAAGTTTCCAGCTTGTTTATAAACAAGACGGGCTAGGGCCAACCCGCTGGTTATAACCGCGAATTCGTTAATAACCCGTTAAAAACTTGTTACCTGAGTTATCAATCGGTAATCTCTAGAGACACCTACCCTTGTTAGACTCTTATTCTCTACCATTAGATCCGGTTACCCGTAACCCTTGTTATTTTTTCTTTTTCTAGATATAGGTTTAAGCAGAGAGGCGAGAGCTTAGCTGCTTGATAATCTTGTCCGAAATCTTTCTGTGGAGTTTGTGAATGGTTAATCTCGTTGATGTATTGGTAATCCCAGTTGTGTATGAATTTTAATTTTGCAATTTTTTTCATCGCTCTTTCTTTGATCTTTCTTTCTTCCTCACGTTCTTACTTCTTAATGGCCACTTCACTAGTGATGGAGCTTGAATGCTAGATTTACATGTGTTTTATTTAGCCACTCTGTATAAATGAACTTTGTTTGGTTAACTTAGTTCTTAAAACTATAAATATATGTATATGGATAATGGATGACAAGTCTTATACTTTTATTTTTGCTTTTTTAAACTTGTAGAAAAAGTGCAAAATAACGGGATAACCATTCAACCAGACGGGCTAGGGTTGACATTTTAGGCTTGTTTAGGAATAGTACCAGGTCTAGGGCTGACCCTATCCCGTCTAGGTCCAGGGTCAACCCGTGACAGGTTGACCTAGCCCGGCCCGTTGACGACTCTATCTAAATAGAAAGATTTTCCTAATTTACAATATAAATATGAAGTCGACAAAATTTGCTTCGACTGTTCATTTTTCAATGAATACGTAGTGAATTTTGACTGATCGATTTCTTAATTACATGTGGCTTCGTTTGGCGGTACATTTTTTTAATTTCAAAGAAAACGTGGTGTGTTTTAGACTGTTCATTTCCTTAATTATAATTGCAACACGGTGTTTTCAGACTGTTCAGTTCTTAACTACGATTTATGAGATTTTCTTTTTAAGTGTCTATTACAGGTTCCACGCAAGTGCAGTACAACGACTTATTTTCTTAATTACATACATCGAAATAGAAAAAATTCCTACTTTACAAATAAAATTACGAAGTCGACAAAAATTTATTTTGACTGTCATATTCTTAGCTCCAATGAAAGTGTGGTGTGTTTCAGACTTTTTATTTTCTTAATTACAATAGCAATGTGGTGTGATTCGGACTGTTTAGTTTTCTTAATTACGATTAAACAGACTTTCAGTCAGATGTTAGAATCCACGTATGTGAAGTTCAACTATTTATTTCCTTAATCACATAGATCCAAATAGACACATTTCCTATTTTACAACTGTATTTACGAAGACGACAATATTTTTTTTTGAGTATTCATTATCTAAATTTCCGTGATAACTTTTGACTGTTCACTTTCTTAATTACACTAAAAACATATATGATTTGCTTTAGACTGTTTATTTCCTTAATTATAACGGTAACATGCAATATTTCATACTGTTAAGTTTTCTGATTACAGTGGCACGTAGTGTACTTCAGCCTGTTCAGTTCTTAATTACGATTAAACGTATTTTTTGTTCAACTATTTATTAAGATTCCATAATGTGTGCAGTTCAACTGTTCTAGATATTCCTGCTTTCTAAATACAATTACGAATTCAACAAAAATTCGTTTCGACTATTCGTTTCCTTAATTACATTGACAACGTGCTATGTTTAAGACTGTTCAGTTTCCTGATCACAGTGGCACGTAGTGTATTTCTGTATGCTCAATTCTTAATTACGATTAAATGTATTCTCTGTTCAACTATTTATTACAGATTCCATAATGTGTGCAGTTCTACTGTTCTACATAAAAAAAATTCCAACTTTCCAAATACAATTACGAAATCGACAGGAATCCGTTTCGACTGTTCATTTCTCAAATTACAATGGCAACGTGGTATGTTTAAGACTGTTCGGTGTCTTGATTACAGTGGCACGTAGTGTACTTCAGCCTGTTCAGTTCTTAATTACGATCACACGGATTTTCAGTTCAGATGTTTATTACGGATTCCATAATTAGTATAGTTCAACTGTTCCATACAGAAAGATTTCTTGCTTACTAAATACAATTACGAAATCAACAAAATCCGTTTCGACTGTTCATTTCCTTAATTACAATGGCAACGTGGTATGTTTCAGACTGTTCAGTTTCTTGATTACAGTGACACGTAGTGTATTTCAGCCTATTCAGTTCTTAATTACGATTAAACAGATTTTCTGTTCAACCTTTTTTTACAGATTCCATAATGAGTGCAATTTAACTGTTCAAGACAGAAAGATTTCCTACTTTCCAAATACAATTACGAAATCGACAAAATCTGTTTTGACTGTTAATTGCCTAATTACAATGGAAACGTGGTATGTTTCATACTGTTCAGTCTCTGATTACTGTGACACGTAGTGTACTTCAGCCTGTTCAGTTCTTAATTACGATTAAATGGATTTTCTAATCATTTTTTTT
>JAJJMA010220963.1:1226-16086 GCA_023529015.1 Papaver nudicaule | reverse complement strand
CATGTAATCATGGGAATACAATTCAATTTGCAAGTTCATTAGAAAACACTACTTGCATCTTCATAGGGATAAGAACAAACCCATGTCAATGGTTTCTTTTAGGTATCTAGAGATATTCTTGATACCATTCCAATGACGTTGCGTTGGCGCTGAGCTACATCTAGCTCACAAGTTCACTGAGAACAAGAAACTTGGTCGAGTACATTGTATGAGTACAATAATGCGCTTATTGACTTACATAGGGATATTCGTTTCCCAAAACATCTACGTCACCTTCCTATGGACGAGATTGATCTTTACGTACATCTAAAGTTCGACCAATCATGGGAGTGCTAGCCCGGTACAGTTTGTCCACATTAAGTTGCCTGAATATCTTATGGACATATGTTGACCGGTGGAGTAATATTCCACAATCTCGATGTTCTAGTTCAAGTTCTAGACACATCTGATTTTTCCCAAGATCTTCCATCTCAATTTCGAATTTCAAATAGTTTGCGGTTTCTCTTACTTCCTCAAAAGTACCTACTATGTTCATATCGTCGACATAGACAACTATAATTGCAAATCCGGAACTTGTTTCATTTCAAAACACGCAAGGGAACAATTTATTATTTTTATATCCCTTCCCAATCAAATGATCACTTAGACGGGTATACCACTTCCGTCCGGATTACTTTAATCCGTAAAGTGAGCGTTTCAACTTAATTGCAAACGCACTCCGTGGTTTAGAGTTACTTGATTTTGGGCAATAAAAGGCCATCTGGCACTTTCATGAATATCTCTGTATCAAGATCCCCATAGAGATATTATGTAACCACTTCCATAAGTTGCATTTCAAATCCTTCTGAAACTGCCAAGCTAATCTAATTAGCAGAACATCATGATGTTCGCTACAAGAGAATAAGCGATCCAGGGGTTTGTGAGAAACCTCGCGCCACAAGGTGAGTCTTTATACTTTAAGACTTCATTATTCTCACTACGCTTTGTGACAAATAACCATATATGTCCCACAGGCTTTACACTTGGTCAGTTAGCACTACCGCACCAAATACCTATATATTTGTCAAAGAACTAAGTTCTTCCTGGATTGCGTAGGCCAAATATGCTCTTTGTTTGAATCTAAACAATATAGAGCATGGTTCGATCTCATCGTGCTCTACTTCCGGAGCAACTGAATTATATCATCCATATGCACGCATGATCCTTCCATTGACTCATGTGCATTCTCATAATCCATTGGGATTTCATTGTTCTCTAGAATCATTTAAAACTTCGGAGCGTCCTCCAGTTTGATTCATGGACATGTTCAGAGACAATTCTATGAGATGATCTCAGATGATATAAATAATTATATTGTGCCTTACTCACCTACTTTCTGTCTAGGTGAGTATCTATCGAACCTGGTGGTCTCTCCAACTTCCTTTATGGAGCCACGGCCTCAACCATACTTCCACAGAGTATAGTTGCGACACCTTAGTTTATGGTGTGTATCCTTATTTAAGGATATTTAACATTGCAGGCACGCTTTCAGTTGGTATGTTTAATCTCGTCACTTTAGCGATATCAGTGTACATCCTGAATATCGAAAATCGTTTTTCACATCACATTCACATTGCGAAGTGCGGGGATCAAGATGAGACATCGTGGGAAACACACCACGACAATTCCTGTCGTTCCCTTAGGAAATACTTTTCCTTACCTCCCCCTAACGACGGGAAGGTTGTCTCATCAAAGTGACTATCCACAATTCTAGCGGTAAAGAGATCGCCTGTCAAAGGTTCTTCGTAGCGGATATTTGTTGGGGATTCGTATCCAATATAAATACTTAATCGTCTATGTTGACCCATCTTAGTACGCTGTGGAGGCGTATAGGCACATGTATGGCACAACAAAAAATGTATAAACGTAAAATATCAGGCTTATATCCAGTTACCAACTGGTACGCAGAAAATGGTTGGCTATCAGTGGGTCTGAAGCGAATAAGTAAAAATGCATGCAATATGACGTACCCCAAGCAGTAATAGGCAGGTTTGAGTGCATAACCAGTGCCTTAGCTACCATCTCTAACCTTTTGATATTAGCTTCTCCGAGACCAATTCGAGAGTGTGTATGGGGTACATGATGCTCTTTATCAATTCCTTTTGACATACAGAATTCTTCAATTCCTTTAGATGTAAATTCTCCAGCATCTTCAAGTCTGTCAGACTTGATTGTATGATCATGGTGGTGAGCCATTAGATGTATCACTTGTACTGGGAGCATTGCAAAAATAGCATTTGTTGTGGACAACAATGCAAGTGTGACCAACGGGTCGAAGCATCATCCAGAACCATAAAATACTTGTATGGTCCGCATTCTGGATGTAAAAGTCCACAAATATCACCTTGTATCCTTCGTGAAAATGGAATTTTTCTTTGGTATCTTTAGCATTGGATGGTCTCGATTCTGTCTTTGCTAAAGAACAAGCTTTGAATTACGAGTGATGTGCCTTCGATAAGGCCAACAAAGAAAATGAGATAAATGGTATGCTTCAGTTACTTTGGAAAGCACATAGTTACTCTTCGTTGTAACAATATTTTGTCCCATTTATTTCTCACTCGAAATAATGATGTCGATGTGAGTTCTTTAAAACACAGATCATCAAATGTCGACCTGGACACCCTAGTCGGTAGTGCCAAAGCTTGTATAAGTCACTGGCCAACAGTTCGTCGTTAGAAATAATATAAGATTCAATAATCCTAATAGTGGTGATGTACAATCCACTAGAGTGACTCAATAGTTTCTCTAAGATGCGCTTCCTTCCGCATTCACTAGAAGTAACGTAAAGTTCCATTTTTACAGTGAATGTCCAAATGTTAGCCATTTGAATTGATATCCTTAAAAATCACAAGGTGTGGTTAGCTCTAAGTGCTTATAGAGCTTCTTTAAACCTTGTGTCGTTGGCAACAAGGTTTGAGCAATACTTCGCCCAATTATTACTTTCGATGATCCAATCATCGTTGGTACAAAAGGAGTAAAATCAACCAACAATTGTCCATTTCTTAAGATAGTGCGGGTGGTTCCACTATCGAATACACATTTGATCTCTCCTTAAGACATTCCTGTAAGTACATCATTCGGGAATGTCATATAGATGAACAGTTTATCTCAGGTACTTTTGAGAATTTTTGTTCTATTAGAATGACGTCCTTTACATTCTAATACATGTTCTAAACAACAAATTATCGTAAACAAAATAAAATTCTATAATACGTAATAGAAAGATAAATACTTACAAATAATGCATGATTCAAGAAGGTAAGAACATATTTAGCTAAGCAAGAAAATAGTAGACCAAGATGACTTACAACGTACTTTAAAGCATCTAACAAAACTATTTACAATGAGGTCTAGTAAACCATATAACAAAGAAGGAAATGGTTAAGCACAAGCAAAGTCAGGTTTATCCATGATGCGGCAACGTCCTTTATGCCATGGAAGCCTGGAATTGCGGAGTTGACATCAAGAGTAAGATCATTTTCTTCCACATAGTGAGATTCTTGTTCGAGAATTTCCCGGTCCTTTTTGTAGCTCACAACTACTTTGGTACTAGCCTTCCATTGCTTGAACCAGCGTCCGGTAAAACATCGTTAAAACAAAGTGCAAATTTGTCTGCATTCTTCTTGGATGTTTTTTCGAAAATAGTAACACTACTAGTGTGGCCAGAAATCCCTTCTATGCCACAATGACTAACTTCGGTACCACTTTTCGTGAGACCAAATTTCTTTATGGTCAAGATAGACATAAAAACAAAATTTCTTTAAGGTTGTATAGGTAACACGAATAAGTCATTGTCCAATTGATGATCATAAACCTGACATCAAAGTTAATTAACCAAATTTCTTTATGGTTTTTAACTGTTACACAGATTGCAAAAAAAACGACTAACCAAATTTTTTTATGGTCTTAGTCAGTTGCGTTCAAATTGCTAATCAAATTACTTTATGATTTTAAGAGGTGCATTTTGTTTGCTAACCAAATTACTTTATGTTTTTTAGCAAAAACAAACAACTTTGTTGACCAAGTTACTTGATGGTTGTAATTGCGTCAAACCGTTTGCAAACCAAATTACTTTATAGTTATTTGCAAAGTGTGTCCCGGTTGATGTCCAAATTTCTTTATGGTTCTAAAAATAAAAACCGATCAAGTCAAATCCGAAACAAGACCAACTATGATAGGACAAGACGGCACCAAGTAAATCCAGAACATGACCAACTGGTTGGGGTAAGTACCAAAACTGGACTGGACAGGACCATACAGTCGACTAAGTACAGGTCCTGGGATATGTAACAATTTTCCCATATCCATACTTCATAAAAGTCATTTCATTTTGAAATTCGTTTTGGTATAATAGTTGAAATTTCAGATATTAGAAATAATTTAATAAGCTAACAAAATTGGATGGATGACTATTACAAAAGCATGTGCATCATGTATAGAGTAATCATCAAGAGATCAAGGGGGGAAAAAAACTTTTGGTATATGATGCATACACAGAACAAAACCAACAATGGCAGACAATTCTTACAGAATTACGTGTTGCATAAATGAAAACAAAAAAGAGAAACAGAGTGGCACAGGATATAGTTACACCCAAAACCAAGCAATTAGAGTAGCACAGGTTGGTCTACGGTTTATAGGTTGGTCTATGGCTTGCAAAGCAGACAGGTGCAAATGGGTACTGGGGCTAGGCTAGGCTAGGATACAAACACATGGGTTAGGCTAGGCTAGGATACAAACACATGGGTTAGGCTAGGCTAGGATACCAACACATGGGTTAGGCTAGGCTAGGATACCAACTGTACCGGGCTAGGCTAGGCTAGGATACAAACACATGGGTTCACATGGGTATACTGCAGCTAGGTCTATATTTGCGACAAAAAAAAGGCAATAGAACAGAAGCACAAAACGACGCCTATATTGTGAAACTTTAACCATGGGTAGGAACTGACATCTAACAAATAGAATAAAAAAAAATGTTTCTGTAATTAACAAAAATATAAATCAATACATGATAGAAAATTAGATCTGATTTTTTTTTTTAAGCCTGATGTACGAGACAAACAACTTTGGTAGAAGAGACAGATCATTACATCTTGATTTTAAAAGAACAGATCAAACAAATCAAACCATATAACAACCAACAACCATGTCACATCATGTATCATAAAATTGTGACAAAAACCAAACACACCATTGCATGTTACGGACATCAACAAAAGAAAACAAAATAGATTGTGAAGATTTAGGTATACCTGATGATGATGATGTCGTACAAGAGAGATATGAAAAGAGATATAATGACCACCAACTTTGATGATCTCAATCGAAATAAACGAAGGGAATTTTTTTTTTTTCGGTTGTTGCTAGGGTTTAGAGCATCGGGGTGATAACGTGATTAGGGATTATCTTATTAGATAGATGGTGTAGTGTTCCTTTATATATGGTTAAGGGAAAACCCATATGGACCGCACATCCATGGGCCGCAGGCCCTATAACACATACTATAATTTAGGTAAATTGATAGATTTAATCTCAACCGCTTTTTGTCCCCCCGAAATACGGATGTCGTCCAAACTCAAAAACACCATTGGGGCTTATAATATAGATTTTCCCATAAACTTTCAAGTATATCCTTATGGTGCGTTTGGATGCAGGATTTTAGAGAGGGGATTCATGGGACCAAGGGATTTGGTAGAATTATAAATCTCTTGGCCCGTTTGTTTGCCAAAATCCCTTGTATTCATGTTTCCTCTGGGAAACACTTTCCCAGCAAATCCTCCAAATCGAGTAACACCTCCCCCTGTTATTTGCTTGGAAACTTTCCAAGAGATTTGTGGCCCCACCAAAGTTAAACCCTAAAATCCCATATAAAATCATCGGTTTAGTTATCTTTCCCCTCCATATTTCCGCCTCCTCCCGCCATCATCCCGCCATATTTATCATTTCTTGTTGAAGTTGTTGTTTCTTCTCCTGATGCATAAAAGTGATTTAAAGAGATAGATAGATATGTGTTTTTTGTTATGGCTTATGCTTGCACGGTTGCATTTGTGGCTATCTATTTTTAATATCAAATATTTTAAATCCACCAACTAAGTTGAGGACGAGATAGTTAATATGAAATTTCAAAACATAGCATTTGTGTAAATCCTATGTTTGCCAAACAGTACATGGAATTTCAAACAAAGGATTTGACAGTTTCCAGGGATTTTTTCTTGAGTTACCAAACGCGCCAGGTATTTTCATAAATCCCGGGTTTTATAATCCCCTGGAATTATAAATCCCCTGGAAACGTAAATTCTGCATCCAAATGCGCCATTATGTTTTTCAAAAATTAACCGTGGCTACCACTTTTGTGATACCAGTTTTAAGTCTGTAAAACCCCTGATTTTAAAGAACCCCAAACTCAATTTTTACTCCATTGTTCAAATTAACAAAATTAACCATCTAATATCAACAAAACGAAGATAGATAAACATTGGTTTTTTTATATATTTATTCTTTTTGAAGACCCATATTCCATTTTAGTCTTACTTCTTCTCGTTGATAAACACTTTTTCTTTCTCTTTTCCAATCTCTATTCAAATCAAACTGCAAAATAATTACCACTTGTATGTTTAGTCAATGTAAGATAATATCTGATTTACATTATCTTGAGTGCTTTTATGAGAATTGAATTACCACTTGATTCTGTCTGCGGTGTTCAATTGAAACGATCACTTACTATCACTGCCACTTCCACTGGTTAGAGATTTTAGAGTTTTTATGTGTTTACTCCTTTGGTCAGATATCTGGTTGAACATTAATCAAGATCGAATTCATTTTCTACTAATAGCAGTTAGAGAAGATGCTAAACTAAAGAGAGAGAGATGATAGGCAGTATAGGGATTGTTTGGCAAAGGTAGCGAAGTTGTTTGCTTTTTTTGTTGCCACCTAAGATTGGTAGCATATGGTAGTAGAAAAGTAGTAGTCACAAATTGGGGTTGTAAATCACCTTAATTAAAATCTTAAATACTATCTTCATAAAAAGGAAACAAATATGTTTAATATTTTTGCTATTTATCTACACTCCATTTGTGGAAAAATTCTACTCCATAAAATGTCCAAAACTATGTTCGGTTATATATTCCTTTAAAAAAATTATTCTCTCATTTTTTTTTTCTTTCCTATTTAATTTTGTTACAAATTTGATTTTATTCTCTCCATAAATTTTTGGTTTTTTAATTTTGGCAACATAGTAAGAACTATCTAGGAAATCCTTTAATCTTCTTAAATTCTTGATAAAGTCAAAGCGGCCTAAAATAATGAAACGAGGGAGTAAATAGTTTCAGAATTTGGGGGTGGCTTCAGCCAGGCCTAGCCTGGTTGTAGTTCCACCCCTGCGCATATATGCTAGTAATGACTTTTATGATTGGTTTATCGTTGACATGTGTGATGGGTTAACAAAGAAAAAACAAGTTTAAGTCAAATATTATTAGTTTAATTAAGTTCCCTAATTTTAGGAAAAAGTCAAAATGACCTATTTTTTGAAACGGAGGGAGTAATAAAAATATGTAACCACTAAATTAGGATTACAATTAATGAAAAAGCAGGGGTACCGAAATATACCACCAACATTTTAGGTTCTTGATTCTATGGTAGATTTGGACGATCTCAAAAATTAATATCTGAACCGTTAAACTGAGTTGGATCGTAAAGATCAATTGCAACAAAGAAAAGTCTTTGTGAATCCCTCAGAAGGATTGAGAATTATTTGCAAGTTAATAAAGTTCAACTTGTGATGTTTTAATTATATAATCAGAGACATAATGCGGAAAGTAAAGCACACAAGCAACCATAAGTTTTGTTAACTAGGAAGCCAAAATCCATTAGGAAAACCCGGGGACCTAGTCCAGTTTAAATATTGCACAATAAGTTGTCAACAAACAATAACCTACTATTAGATTTCAGACTGGGTTGTACACGAGTGTTTTAGGTGTAAAGCAATAAAGAGAATCTGAGGGGTAAAGTATGAAGTTGTAATGGTATTCGAGAGGTCAAGATCGAACAAGACTCGCCTAAACCAAGAAATGGCCGTTCGAGTATTGCTTCAGTTACAAGAAGAGGAAATAGGGTTGGTTTAAGGGAGGGAAGCAGAGAAAGATGAGATCAGAGAATTGATATGATTTCTATGATGTCGTGAATAAAGTTGCTAAAAGAATGGATATTCAGTTCTCACTAGATATTGAATGATGAATGAGAAGCGTTAATCAATTATCAATGAGATGAATTGATTGTACTCAATGAATTGAACTGTTTGTTCTGTCTTTCCAGACTGGTCGAGTGACCTACTTATAGCAATAGCATTCCAACTGATCTCGTAAGAAGTGGAAGAAGTGGAAGAGTGGGAGTGTGGAGTAAGTGGGGCCAACTGTTGAGAGTCTTCCGCCTAATATTAGGGAAGATTAACAACCCACTTTATCATCCAATCTTTCCAGCAACGTTCACACGACTTAGTTTCTTTCCCGTTGAGTGATTGTGCTGTTGCAATCACACGTATTGTAGACCACAAAACCAAAACCCTAAAGAATATCCCCCATGTAACTTACTTGATTCTCGTAAGATTTGTTAAGTATTGAATATTTGTTAAGTCAAAGCTGACTAAGTGCAAGCCGTACCATTTATTGGTAAGCTTAGGACTTCGCACATAAATAGAGAATTAAGCGATAAGCTTTTGTATCACTTTTAGGCTTGGTCTAAGGATTGAACCGGGCAATCTCCATTTAAACCAATGAAAATAGTCTAAGGATTGAGCTATGCAATCGCCATTTAGACTGAGGGGATTTCAGCAACCCTCTGTGGCAATAGTCAAGTAAATACGACTCTTTGTATGCCATAAATATGAGAAGTTGGTTTGTGGCATATAATGCACCAACTCCCTAAGTAATGAAGACATATGAATGTCTAAAATAACATAAGTCATATCCATGATTAAGAAATGTAGCACTGATTATAGAAGCAAGTCTATAATCAAGAGAAAAGTTAGGTTATGCTAACACAGCGTAACCACAACCAAAAATGTATAAGCATTGCCAATTCAAGGCATAAAGATAGGACACAGGAATGATAATAAGCTATATTACATAGCATGATAATCTTATTAGGAAGTAGGTTATAGGATGTATAGGGATGAACCATAACATTACGTCATATTCAGATTTCTAGACAGTTTGCACGTCACTTACTCTAAAAATCGCCCAGGCCAGCCTATATTTCTAAAAATTATGAAATTTTAGTATGTCATGGGAAACTCGCAGGTGAAAAACTTTCATGAGGAAGTTTCATGTAGTTGGTAATATCCCCATAAGGTGATTTTACCATTACACCCATACTTATATGCATAAAACACGTTATAACAGATATTAAACAAGAGTAAACCGCTATTAACATAAATGATGATACTTAGACAGAAACATAGAGAAGATTTAAGAACATAAGCTAAAACTCTCAAGTGTTATATATTATTCATGGAATCATTGCTTTATTCTCACCTTGCCAATAATAATCACTCTTACACCACTAAGATCTTCACTAGTATTTGAGCTCTTGAGAGTAAGAAGGAGTTTTTTCTCTCTCAAAAGATCAACCCTAGAGTTCACTTTTCCAACCCTTTGCTTGGTTGTGATACATGGTCTTTTATAGGCATTTTACATAATGGACTACAGATAATACAAACAAATTTGGTTCTGACACTATTTGTCCTCATCTGCCGATCTTCAATACCGCCGTCCTTCTTTCAATACTTTAGCGCCCCTCACCCTTGAACTGGATAAGAACAATGACTCATATCCCACTGAGTCAACGAGTCAACTCTGACAATCCAACTGTTCTGATCCTCATTAAATGCTCAACCAGATTTCCAGCCTTTGTCGGTGACGTGCCTACTTCCGCTGAGTGTGATACGCTTTCCGCCCTTCTTCTGATTTACGCCGATACGCCCTTCTTCCTCTAGGCGTTTCTCTTTTCTCTTAATCTAGCCGCTGAGGGATACCGATGTTACTGTTCTGCATCTCTGAGATAGCCTTTCTTAATGGTTTCACCCCTTAGGTGCCCTTAAGTTACAACGGCATTTTCTACACTTACATTTTGCCTGTTTCATCTTCAAGATCTTTAGTCGCTGAAGATGAAAATACCCTTTCCGCTGAAAATGCCAGCACATCCTTACCAGCAGCTAGATTATCTCCACGTACGACTGCATGCCGTGAATCTAGGTTACACCTTTTGACCTGTGACTTGCCCAGCCGGTTGACGTCCTTCCCCTATAAACACCTCGTCTTTTCTATTTCAACCCTAGTTTTTCTCTAAAATTTTTCTTCTTTCTCTTTCTTCTGCAACTAAAACCCTAACTGCTGCCGAACCGCCGCTGCACCACCGTGTAACAACCCTTTTCAGCCTCCTTTCATCTCTTTCTCTCTAGATTCACCACCCAAAATTGTTATTCTGCCTTTTCCAGCACTCAAATTTTCTTTAATATTGTTTTTCTCATTTTCCGGTGATTTTTCACCTCTGCATCTACCTTTTTCCGGCTATTCATGTTTTTTCCGATCTCCTCTACTTCTAAAATGGCGTCTGATTCCACTTATGAGCCTGTTTCCCCAACTCCAACACATGAGTCTGATCCTGATGAATCATCACAGGCGTCGTCCTCCAAAAAGGGTAAGAAGAAATGTTCCTGGGGTGACTGGAATAAATTCTGTGCGAAACATCATGTTGATAACCAAACTTTCAAGCTTACTCCTCTTGACGGCGTCACTTCTACCCAAGACCCGCTGCTTTTTGATCACATCCGCCAAGAAGGCCAAAATGATAATAATCTCGTTATTTTTATTGGTCAAATTAAAGATGGATGTAAATTTCCTTTGTATGATCCCGCCGATCCCTTCCTTCTTGAGATGCTAGTCTATGTCAATAAGCATCCCGCTCAACTTTCCAGCAACTCCATTCGTATCCTGTATGAATGGGTTGCCCGCCGGCATGATACCACCAATTATCCAAACGTTACCAGGATTCCTGCCTTTACTGACCTCAAGTTGTACAATATAAAGAATTTCAAGGAGCAGTATGAAGTAAATCCTAGCAATAGAGCCGGCGAGCCTTGGGCATACCGCATTGAGTCAAAAAGAGGCTATGACGGCGAGAAGAAGTTTCTTAGGGACGTTGACAAAGAAACTTCTACCGCCTCCAATCCTACCGTCCGACACAAATCTGAGAATCACTGGAACGACCTTCCTTGCAAGGTTGAAGGACCCTGGATCAAGGGTTGGGAGGATGAGGATAAAACCGATGTTCGAAAAGATTTTCTCCCTAAGCATTCTGCTCTCGCCAAGCATGAATTCTGGAAAGTCCGCTGGACTGAGGAAAATCAGTACCTTAAAGAAGATGGCAAATTTGTTGTTGGAGACGCTGGTCACTGGGTAAAGAAACCTGAATTTCGAAAGAAAGACGCCAAGGGAGGTAAAGGCCAGAAGAGGAAAGGGAAAGATGGATACGATGTTCAGGTAACAAACACTTCAATAATGTCTTGAAATATATGTATATATTTGCCTCTGTTTGTTAGCGGAACAGATGCTGACAGCTTTTTCTTTCCTTAGCCTTCCTCGAAGAAAAACAAGCAGAATCAGCAGCCAGACCCTCTTGCTCAACTGAGAAAGCAGCTGAAGACGCTTCCTGGTATGCCATCTGTTGAGTCTGAGAAAGACGCCGACCCCAAAGCTTCTTCTACCACTAAAAAGGATAGTGATGCCTCCAAGAACCAGGAGAAACCACAAAAGCCTAGAAGGAAAGCCACGGCTTCTAAGAAAAAGAATGGTTCAGCCAATCCCAATATCACTGACGACTCCCAACTAGAGGACCAATCTGTAAAGGCTACGGATCAAAATCAGTCTGACAAGGTGGATGAGAAAATTCCTACGACTCCTCAGGTTACAGTTCCTGAGTCTGCCAACACAGAGCAGGCTACCGCTGAAATTAATGTGGGCGTTACTAATGAATTAGTTATTCAAAGGCACTCTCCTATCCGCTCAGGTGGCCAAGATGAGCAGCCTTCTGCTTTAGCTATTAATAATGCCGCCCAACTGCTTCATCAGCTTATTTCTTTGAATAATCTACCTCGGGATTACGCTCATGTTGGTTCTGCAGAAAACCAACTTCCACCAAATAAATTGGCATATTCTTTCTCGAAATTAGTCGTTAAAGATGAAGGTGGTTCCAATACTCTATATCTGGAATCTATGAGTAAGCTAAGTACGCCCGGAATATCACTAAAACCTGCTGAGCTCACTGCCGTTGTTTCTCATATGTTCCCTTATTAAAAACTCTGCAGCACCGTCTTGGTAAGCTTTTGCCTCAGCCACAATGTTTTGTTATATTCACCAGTATTTGACGTTTTATGTGTTTAAACTTTATTAGGAATTCCAACGTACTCTCGGCGGTATTACATTGACTGCTCAACTACAGCAAGAAGTCATCAATCTGCGCCAAGCAAAAGCCACAGTGGATCAGCTGTTGGCCCAAGAGAAGAAAGAATCTGACAGGTTACGCCTGTACTACAATAAGGAGAAAAAAGAGCATAAAGAACTCCAAGGTTAGCTATCTTCTCTACTTTTTCCAAAATAACTTTTTATTCCGCTGTTCCTTTTTCCCAATCTTCAGTCCTTGTCCATTATAAGGTCGCCAACAACATCGTGACGATCGGTTACATCGGGTCGAGGTTGAAATTGACAAGCTTACTAGTGCTAATACTAGGCAGCGTAATCTATTGCTCAATTTCGACCAAGATGTTAGGTGGTACCGCCGAGAATTATGCGATGTTTCTGACCTGAATGTAAATCTTGATCATCTTTTCAAAGCTTCACAAGCGGACGTGGAGTGGACTAAGAGCGAACGTGATAACGCCTCCCGCTTAGCAGAATTGGAACGTAAAGCTAAAGAAAAAGCTATTGTGGACCATATGAAAATGACTTCCCAGCTAAAGGACAAGGATACCGCCCTTTCTCGTTTAACTTCTAAATTAGTTTTTCGAACCGCCGAAAGAGATACCGCCCGTGATGAAATTCAGCGTCATAAGGATTTCGCCCAAATCCATGGAGAATGTGTTAGGCAAGTAAATGAAGAGAATAATATTCTTAGGCTCAGGATCAAACAGACTGTGGGTCCTTGTTCTAATCAGGAAGTTTTAAGTAAATTGGATGAGATTAATGTTGTCAGGGAGGGTATCATGTGTATGTTAATGAGCTAGAAGGTAGTTTCTTAGGGTTTTCGTTTTCTGCCTACCAATTCTCCAAGTTATTGCTGCCTCAGTTTCTAAGCTCTTTTCTTCTTGATTTTCAGAGAAATACAAGAATCTTGAATCCCAGCTAGAAGAGAAATCCGCCACCTTAAAGGAGCATGAAGGATGTACTTCCAAAATTACCCAGTTAGAGGAGCAAGTAAAGGAGCATCAATCATGTGGGGTTAGAATGCATGCGCTGAAATCAGAACATTTGCAATGTACTGGCAAAATCACAAATCTGGAGAATGAAGTTAAGGCTTTCCAAGATTTTAAGAAGAAATTTGAGACTGAATCTTCCAAGTCTGGTAAGCTTCAGAAGATGCATGATCACCTCCAATCTGAATTAAACCTTGCCAGGAAATCTGCTCAAGAGAATGAAGAACAATATGCTGCCAATGTGAATATGACTGGTTTTCTCGCCGTTCAAATGTACTTGGCTACGTTTTGCCCTAAGCATGATATAGACGTGCCAGCAGAGTATGGTCCTGACCGCCTTCCTCCTGGCATGGAAGCTGCTCCTTCTACCGCTGAGAACGAGGGTAACGCCAATGAAACTGTTCTTGTAGAAAGCGGGTCATACTCTGAGGATGAAAGTGAAAGTAGCGAAGATAAAGATGTCGATGATGATATCCCTGGAGATGAGGAGGAGGTACATCCTGACGGCGAGAATTTCCATCAGGATGGTGGTAAAGACGCCAATGTTGATGATGGCAAGAACGCCACTGAGGATCAAAGCCAAAGCGTCGATCAACCTGACAAAGGAAAGGGCGTAATTACTGCTGAAGATGAGAGAAATGATAATAGCACTTTCATTAAGGATCTTCACATGGTTGTTGACAATTCCAAGAAACCTCCTGAATTACAAATATTTAAGGATGGTTCATCATCAAGCCAACAAGTGTAATTTTATTAGCTCCATGTTCTAGGTTTTCTTGCTTTTAACTAGTCATGTAGTATGTTTAGTTCATAAACTTTTTGTTGTTAATGAATTTTCCTTTTTCCATATATGCGCACTTTTTGGACGCTTGCATTTTCTTAAGCGACTATGTTTCTTTTTACCGCTGGCATAATCAAAACCACTTGGTCTCAATGATGAGCTGACAGTTATCTCGCTGACCACATCACAGCCTTACATTATACATTGTTACTTGTGCCCATCGGCGATCTATTATAAGTGGGGTGGTTTACCTGATAGGAGTTTTATATTTTTAAGCCATCACATACAGATCAACAAGTAACACGTAAGGAGTTATAGTTCCAATGGCCAAACCCGCTGTTATTCAAAGCTATTATCATTTAAATCCAAAATGTTTTGTTACACCTAGAAAGTATTTCAAAGTTGACAATAATTCTCCTGTGCCTTAGGCAATATTGGCCATTTTGCCTCAGCGTATAATTTTTCGACTTTTAAGACTTATGGCGATTTTGTCGTAGTATATGGCTGTTGAGCCTTGTAATTTTCATAGCAATTTTGCCTCAGCATATGGCTATTGAGCCTTGTAATTTTCATGG
>JAJJMA010220937.1:0-12903 GCA_023529015.1 Papaver nudicaule | reverse complement strand
TGGCAATTCCACGAAAGAACGTTCATGGACATAATGACCTCAATAGACGAACCGTTTATGATGAAGTAAAAGTGACAGAGCAACTCTTCTCTTGACTGATTTCCGAATTCTACTTCGACGAGACAATAAAACCACTGACTTCTCTTCCCAATCAATTTCTTTCTACCCTTCTAACCTATACTCCCAACACCCCAAAGACAGTATGCAGTATTGCAGCAGATAACTTTTTTATCAATGTAACTAAAGATTAAACACTTAGCATGCTTTCAAACTTGAGCAGGTCTATAGCAGGAATCACTTTCAAAAGACTTGACAAAATGATTAAGATAATGAAACTTATGAGAAGTTTTGATGGTTACCTGATTCTCCCTGGATAGAATGGAACTCCCTTCTCCCCTTTGTGTTACTGGTACAGATAGCATGCTCTTTTGATTGGAACTCCATTTATCATGCTCTTGACCTTTCTTCGTGTACTTTGGTGCGCCGAGAAAGCAATGCAGCACGTGTGTGGCCCAGCCCATAAGGGCCATGCGGACTTGACGTCATCCCCACCTTCCTCCAGTATATCACTGGCAGTCCCTAGTGAGAGCGGCATGCACCTTGATTCTTTCGAAGCCATTTGGTGGCAGTAGTACTATCACCACTACGTACCACTATACCGTGCCAACTATCGGGCGGCTCTCGCTTGAATTAGGCGAGCAAGAATGGAAAGAAGCGGCGCCATAGAGAAAGGAGCAGGCGATCGACAACTCGATTTCTGTGCATAAATAGAAGCTCTAGAAGCTTCACCTAGTTCACTCGCCAAGTCTCTTTGCATCCACGGCAATTTAGTTTTTACGCCTTGGTTTTGATGTTTACGGTTCACATTTTTGTGAGCACAATGTTTTACGCCCCAATTCATTTTTTTTATGCCCCAATTCATTTTTTACGCCCCAATTCATTTTTTATACCCTAATTCAGTTTTTACGGCCCAATTTAGTTTTGTACGCACCATTTTTTTTATGCCCCAATTCAGTTTTCACGCCCCAATTCAGTTTTTACGCCTTGGTTTTGATTTTTACGGTTCACATTTTTGTGAGCACATTCCAAAATGTTTACGCCTTGGTTTGGTAGGCGTAAAACATTCTAGGGCAAAACTAGGGCATCTTTTACGCCTTGGTTTGGTAGGCGTAAAAGCTTTTACGCCTTACTTCATGAAGAATCACAAGACGTAAAAACTAGTTTACGCCTCGGTTTCATATGAAATCCAAACCGTAAAACCAACTGGTGCGGAAAAAAACAGCCCCAAATCGATGATTCTAACCTAAAAAAACAATGAAAACATGATTGAAACTCCATATAAGATTATTACGATTAGCATTAGCTCGAATGCCATCTTGTCGGTCATTTTGCTCAACAAATTAAGTTCAGGATCTATTTCTTTTCCATACACAGATCCTAATTTGAGGGAGATCAGAAGTGGTTATGGTTTATCGTCACTGGTGTTGGCGGAGCTATTATCAGGGGTGGTGGCGGGGTGGTGGTGGCGTTGGTAGTGAAGGAGGAGAAGAACATGGTTGTTCGTTAGCCTATTTTATAAGGGTAAAATTGTCACGTTTTATAAGGGGTTTTTGGTTTTGGGTTTTGATGACCCTATTTTGTCACCCTTTGAAGCGCCAAAGGAATCTCTGCAGCGCCAAAATCAGTTATAAATTTTTAGGTAATGAAATTTGGTCATTTTCTAATTTAGCCCATCAAAATATTATGATTAGCCATTTTTCATATAGTTTTAGCCTATAAATGAGAGCATTAATACCTAAATTTGTGTGAAATCTATTATTACTTTTCCATTTTTTTCCCGATCTCTCCACAAATTACAGTTGTTTAGTAGTTATACAATCTGTTACAAAAAAATTTGCCGCGGCCTTCGGCCGCCATGGCAGTCAATGATATTCTTCTAGAGACCAGAATGTATTGTAAAGCTTACTGTATTGCTTGTAAATCAGAACTGAAAAAGAGGTGGCTTTATATAGCCGTACAAATGCGAATAAGAAGGAACAGAACAACACGACTAACATGACTGAAAACAAACTAACCACTTCCCTGGACAATAGGGATTACTACTAAGGACTCGATCCTAACTAGTTTTATTGACTGACTACTTCAACAATTCTAGCCCTACCCAAAAAAAGAATCCTAGGTCCGTCCCTCACCCCAATATAGTTGAACCCCGGCACAATTACTCGTACTTCTAGGAGTATTCACGTTACAGGAATAGTCAGCGTTCGAACTCCTGTGTGCCATGCATACGAGATACATGAGCATAAGAGATGCACCCAAATACGCGAAAGTAGTGTACTGATGGTTTAACTCCACTCCAAGCTTCTTCTGGAGTTTTGTTCTTCATGACAAATGTTGGACTTCTGTTTTGAACATGGATTGCCCAGTTCACTGCTTCTGCCCAAAAGGTCTTTGGAATTTGCTTCTCAAAGCAAACTACGGACCATGTTCATAAAAGTCCTGTTCTTCCTCTCTGCAACTCCATTCTGTTGTGGAGTGTATGCGGCTGTCAATTGTCTCTGTATGCCACTGTCGCTGCAAAATTTGTTAAATTCACTTAGAGTGAATTCCCCTCCACGATCAGTACGAAGGACCTTTATAAACACACCTTTCTCTTTTTCAACACGACTTTTAAACGACTTAAAAGTATCAAATGCTTCTGACTTTTGCACAAGAAAATATATCCAAGTCTTACGACTAAAATCATCAATAAAAGTAAGAATATACCTCTTTCCACTGTTAGATACAGGTTTGATAGGACCACATATATCAGCATGAATAAGCTCCAGAACTTGAGTTGCTCTCCAAGTGGTTATCTTTGGAAAGGGCAGCCATGTGTTGTTTGCCGAGCAGACACATTTCACATATCTTTGTCATGGCTCCAAGTGAAGGCAAACCATTCACCATTCCCTTTTGCTGAAAAAGTTTCAGTCCTTTGCGATTCAAGTGACCATATCGACGATGCCACAGCTGATCCAAATCTTCAGCAACAGAAAAACACTGCTCCTCCTTCTTCTTCATGCTTGCAAAGAGTTTGAACATTCGATTTGAGGACATCGTAATCTCTGCAAACAGACCCCTTCGAGCATGGTATAATGTGCACTTTCCTTGTTCTATGACAATCTTCAATCCCCTTTCAGCTAGTTGCCCAATGCTAAACAGATTGTTTGTTAAATCTGGAACATAGAACACACTAGTGACAATTTGAGTTATACCATTCACCACCATCTTAACATTTCCTTTTCCCATTACTTTCACCTTTGAATTGTTGCCTAGCTTAACTGTTTCTCTGAATCATCAAGTATTGAGAACATCTCCTTCTTGCCACTCATGTGATTGCTGCAGCCGGAATCAAGGTACCACATGCATACTTCAGATTGATCAGCCTTCCCTTTATCTATATAAGACATCAGCAACATTTCTTCTTCTGCTTCTACATAGTGTGCCTTCTCTTCTGGTCTCTTTGGACATTCATACTGAAAATGCCCAAGTTTGTGACATTCAAAACACTCGATTGTTGACTTGTCGTAGTTATGTTTGCCACTTCCTATGCCTCGTCCACGAAATCCACCACGTCCTCTTCCTCTTGAAGATTCACCATATATAACCTTCAAAGCTTGTTCCTCTTCCACATGTGCATTCATACGCTGCTCATGAACAAGTAAGTTGCTTTGTAGCTCATCGATTGAAAGAGTACTCAGGTCTTTGGACTCCTCAATCGAGCAAACCACAAAAGCAAAATTAGGGGTCATGGATCTTAATATTTTCTCAACAACATCTTCTTCGCTTACCTTCCCTTTGTGCTGTCGCATCTTGTTGACAATGGTTAAGGTGCGCGAGAAATAACCATTTACAGACTCTCCTGCCTTCATCGATAGAATCTCAAAATCTCTTTTGAGAGCTTGTAGTTGTGCACGTTGAACACGATCAGTACCTTGATACTTCTTCTTCATAGAATCCCAGATACTTTTTGCTAATCCGGTGTCCAGAATTGTTTGCAGAACTTTTCGATCGATAGCCTGAAACAAGTAATTCTTTGCCTTCAAATCCTTCAGCTTTGCATCATTGATCTCCTTCAGTTTTGCATCTGTTGGCTTCACTCCTGGTGTTGCAGATGGGATTCCTTCTTCTACAATACCCCAATATTCCTTAGATCTCAGGAAATTCTCTATAAGCATAGCCCAATGATCATAAAACCCATCAAATTTTGGAATTGATGGTTGAACAAAGTTGCTCTCTGTTGCCATTCTCTTAACTCTTCACTCAGATCTTTTCTCACTCAAACAAAAGCTGCTGCTTTTACACTGTTGAATCTTTCACCACTCAGAAAATTCTCACACTCTTACAAACCAGCTCTAGCTGGCTCTTGATACCAAATCTAGAGACCAGAATGTATTGTAAAGCTTATTGTATTGCTTGTAAATCAGAACTGAAAAGAGGTGGCTTTATATAGCCGTACAGATGCGAATAAGCAGGAACAGAACAACACGACTAACATGACCGAAAACAAACTAACCACTTCCCTGAAAAATATGGATTACTGCTAAGGACTCGATCCTAACTAGTTTTATTGACTGACTACTTCAACAATTCTAGCCCTACCCAAAAAAAGAATCCTAGGTCCGTCCCTCACCCCAATATAGTTGAACCCTGGCACAATTACTCGTACTTCTAGGAGTATTCACGTTACAAGAATAGTCAGCGTTCGAACTCCTGTGTGACATGCATACGGTAGAATTGTCAATGAATATTTCATTCGTTTGACCCAAATTATAAAAGAGATGAAGGAAACAAAAGTTAAACTCGACGATGGACTACTTACATCGACTGGAGAACAATTGAAACAACCATGAAAACAAGGAACAATGAGATTTTAGCTGCTGCTGCCATGGTAACTATGTAGAAGTAGTTGAGACTTGTGTACTTGTGGCATTTCAATATGCCGATTCCAGAAACCAGGAAATCTTTTCAATTGGAGTGGAAAACTTTTGATCTTTCTTCGATTAAACTAGGTAAACTAAATGGGTTGAAAATCGAGGAAAAAGGGAAAGCTGGGGCTAGATTCTGGGTACTTATGTCTCAAAGAATAGGTCTATGGATTCAGAGTACTTTAGAAAAGATATTATCAAACAATTGCCGAGTTGGTGAAACTCACTGGAACTGTAGAGATGGTGACTTCACCTTCCACATGGATATCAAAGCTAATCAAAAAGGACAGTACTTGAAGATATCAAGATTTGACAGGAGCAAGAGAAGAAATAACACAATTTGTGTTCCTAGGGTGACGAAAGCATAGGGTGGTGGAATCTTGGAGAAAGTTTGGAAGCTTTAATGGAGAATACAGTACAACCTCAAGTACCTTCTGTGGATCGGGATTTTCCAGCTCAACCAGTTTCTCAAAGCTTTAAACCTGCAGTGAAGGATAGGCTACCTAGAATGGTAATGATTACTATTAATGGCGTCCTTCCATGGAATCAAGTTGCAAAAAGTGTCACTCAAAAACTGGGATGGCACAAATTCTTGAAACTCAATATCCAGAATAAAACTCAGGCAACATTTACTCCTAATAATGATGATGAGTGGATGAAAACGTGGGAACCCAAAAATTGGGAGGTCAATGGCGTTTCAATCTCAGTTAGAAGATGGAGTTGTGTGAATGAATTTATCATATCTGATGGGGTACGTGAAGCCATTAATGAGAAGAAATCTTGGGTAAGAATCAAGGGTCTGCCATTAAAGCTCTGGACAAGGGAGAATTTCAGAATAATCGGAGCTAAATTAGGTGGGTTGGCCGAAATATCTAAAGAAACTGCAATGCTAGATCCAAATGTGTGCAGAATCGCAGTCAAAAACAACATTTTCAATATTCCACTAGGCTTGGAAGTTGAACTGAGTAGTACTTCTCATGTTCTGGTTTTGGAGTGGGATCTTCTTCTCCGGCATAAATCTCCGTCGGTGAAAGAATATTCCAGCTTGATGAAGAATATGCCAGAGGGGTCCACTTCTGCGACAACAACTTCTGAAAAACCTGCAGAAGTAACAGAGGTAAGAGAAATAGAAATTCAAAATTTGAAATTAAAGGAGGCTAGTGAAGAAGTGGGTGCAGTGGTACATGTGAAGAAGGGTGGATTTGGTCAAGTGGGGGTGGAATTAGCAAAGAAACAAACTTTCTTCCAAGCCCATAAAGCAGCCCAACATCAGGAGAGTTTGGAACTGGATTCGGGTAGAAACATAACTGTCCGCTCTCTTTTCAATAGATGGTTTGAGAGAAAGCGGCTACAACAGTCACCTCAATCTGATTCTCCGGAGAAAAATTCTACCAGCAATACTGAAGATTTGGAAGACGGAGAAATCGTCTTGGAGAGCAGGGATAGAGTACCCGAAACGCCCTTACCAATTCCTTCACCAATTCCTTCATCATCATCACAGTATACGTCACCTCTTAGCCAATCCAACAGGTATAAGGCACTTGCTATTTTTGAAAGCTCACATATGAAAATCAGGGAAGGAAAAGTGATAATTGACATTGATCAGTTAAGTGCCGATGTATCTCAAAACATTGACACCATATCCAACACTGTTGAGCTATTAATGGAGGTCAGTTATAACTTGGGAGCGCAACATATGGGTAAAAATAGGGAAGTGCAGCGCATATTTGCAGGGATAATTGAGAAGCATGAGCAAGGGATCATTACACTTAAGAAGAACTCATTGGATGTCATCAACAATAGAGTCGCAGAAGAAGGGGCCATGTGCGTTACTAATGTATGCTGAAATTTTATGCTGGAACGCAAGGGGCCTAAATGGTATGGATAAGATTGATTGCTTGAAGGAGATGATTAGAACTCATAAACCAAAGGCTGTTGTCATCCAAGAAACAAAAATGTGGAGGATAACAAATTGGTTTGTTAACCAGTTATGGGGTAACAACAACAATAAATGGAGCATGATTAAGTCTGAAGGGCTTGGAAGGGGTATGCTTACAATATGGGACTCAGAATTACTAAATTGTGTAGGTGAGGAAATCTCTCCAAACACCATGAGTCAACAGTTCATTAACATTTCAGATGGTTTTCATTGGACTCTAACTAATGTCTACAGTCCATGTGACGATGATGAAAGAGTGGATTTTTGGCAAAAATTAGAAGGTCTTACAGGGTGGGTTACACCAGCATGGGTCATTGCTGGTGACTTCAATGCAATCAGTAGAAGGTGGGAGAGAAACAGACTTGGTGGAGGCTCTAAGTTGGGAAAGAAGCTGTTCAATGAGTTCATGAGCACACATACCGACTTGATAGATCAACCAGTAGTGGGAGGGTTATACACATGGTCCAACATGCAAGATGAACCTATTTTATGCAGAATTGATAGAATTATCACCTCAACTGCATATGAAGGTAAATATCCAGATTCAACTCAAATTTTACTCTCAAGAAATGCCTCTGATCATTCTCCCATCATCTTCACTACTAGCAACAATATAAGACAGAGGCCTCCTTTTAAAGTAGAAAGTTTTTCGTTCACACAAATAGAACTTTCTTAGGTAATTTGCAGATATGGTGGAACTCCATGAAGTTCAGCGGCTCTCCTAGCTATGTGTGGGCAAAGAAACTTCAAAATTTGAAGTTTTTCTTAAAAAGATGGGCTAGAGAACAATATGGGCAAACCACTTCTAAAAAGCTAGAACTCACAGAAAAAATAGATGCTCTCAATATCAAAGAAGAACAAGGAAGGTTGGAGGATGAAGAGTTCATCAATAGAATACAGTGGAAATTGGAATTAAAGCAGATAAGAATTGGTGAGTATAGAAGGTGTGCAACTAGAGCCAAAACTAAACATTTGAAAGATGGAGATCACAACACAAAATACATGCATCAATTGGCAAATGGAAGGAGGAAAAAGAACAATGTACACAAACTTTTGATCAATGGTGAGGATAGTTTCAATTAATCAGAAATCAAGCAGGAATTTTGGGAGCATTTCTCCTCTCTCTTTAAAGAACAACATGAATGGAGACCACAACTTGTTGAAAATATCTTCACCAAAATCTCTGTGGAAGAAAAAGAATGGATGGAAAGACCTTTTTCAGAAGAAAAAATATGGTGTACAATTAAGTCTTGTGGTAAAAACAAATCCCCGGGACCTGATGGTTATTCCATTGAGTTCTACAAAGTAGCATGGGAAATCTTAAAAGAAGACCTAATGGCTGTGATCAACGAGTTCTACATGGAGGAGAGGCTAAACTGGAGACTCAATGTATCCTTTATAAGCCTAATTCCCAAGAAGGAGGAGTGTAACATGCCACAACATTTTAGACCCATAAGCCTGGTATGTAGCACTTACAAAATCATCACTAAAGCTATGGCCAACAGACTAAAGCCAGTAATTCCCAAGCTAGTATCTGAGTATCAAGGTGCTTTTTTGAAAGGGAAACTTATACATGATGGTGTTTTAATTGCTGGGGAGCTAATTGATGCAAGATTAAAGAGTGGAATCCCTGGAATACTGTGTAAACTGGATATTGAGAAAGCCTTTGACAATGTCAATTGGCACTGTGTTGACACAATCTTAGCTAGTGCAGGCTTTGGAGAGAAATGGAGAAGTTGGATTCATTGGACCTTATCTTATGCTCAGTCCTCAGTTCTACTCAACGGAACATCTACTTCAAAGTTTAAGCACTACAAGGGGTTGAGACAAGGGGATTCTCTCTCACCCTTTCTCTTCATACTTATTGCTGAAATCTTCACAAAGCTTATGAAAAGAGCTGAAGAACTCAATATGCTGGCAGGTTTTCAGATGAATAACAATGTGAAGGTGTCTCATTTGCAATTAGCAGATGATACACTTGTCTTCTTAGATGCTAGAGAAGAACAAGTGGAGAATCTGCTCATGGTTCTACAAGTTTTTGGGGCGATAACTGGCCTCAAAGTGAATTTAGAAAAGACCACTATAATCAGTATTGGAGCTGACCACAGAGCACAAAGTTTGGCGAATATCTTACATTGCAAGGTGGAGAAACTCCCCTTCAAATACCTGGGTTTGCCACTTGGTTCAACAGCAAAACAAACTAGTGTGGGGGACTGCATTCTTGAGAAGTTTAGCAAGAAGCTTGCAAAATGGAAAAGAAGATTCTTTACCAAAGCTGGAAGAATCAAGTCTGCCTTTGTACTTCATGTCCATAATGCAGCTACCTTCCACTGTAGAAAAGAACATGATCAAAATAATGAGAGAATTCCTATGGGGGTCATCAACAGAAAAGAAGAAAATTTGCTGGGTATCATGGGAGAAAATTTGCAGAGCTAGAGAGGATGGAGGACTAGCAGTGAAAGATTTGAGACTCATGAACAAAGCGTTGCTATCTAAATGGAGTTGGAGATATGCTGCAAACAAAAAGGCAATGTGGAGGAGGGTAATACAAGCAAAAACAGAGTCTGAAGAAGCTGACTTGACACCTAAAGAATACAAGCATGCTTTTGGGAGGGGATTCTGGAATGGTATTCAAAAAGAGAAGTGGATTGTGGAGAGAACATCTAACATTAAAGTATGTAATGGGAAGTCAGTCAATTTCTGGTTAGATTAGTGGCACTCTCAAACTCCACTCTCCCAGTCCCATAAGAGAGTGTTTAGTCTTGCAACAAACAAGAAAGCTAAGTTGCAGAAGTAATTCAGAATGGCAGATGGAAAATACCCCTTAGAAGACATCCAACCAGAAGTGAGATGCATGCAGTGAATGATCTACTGCAAGTTTTGGGAGGTACTCCGGATTTGGAGGATGAAGAAGATTGTTTGGTGCCAATTTCTGCTTGTGAGTTCACAACCAAAGCTGAATATCAGTGGCTACAAGCTCAACAGAATGGTACTTCTTCAAGTACAATCAACAACACCTTCCCACACAAATGCATATGGAAGAAATTTGTTCCCCCTAAAGTGAAGTTTTTCATGTGGACTGTCTTGCATAATGCGATTCCAACCACCAGTAATCTTGTAAGAAGAGGAACTGACATAGAAGAGGTCAACTGTAGTCTATGCAACAACATGGTGGAATCAGTGGATCATCTTTTACTTGGCTGCAACTTCTCCAGTCAGATTTGGGATTACTTCTCCTCTCATTATGGCCTGCAACCATCCAACAAGACTACTGTCAAGGAACAACTGGTGGATTGGTTAGATAACAAAGGGAAGAATCTTGGTCGTAAGCTTTGGCCAATCATACCTGCGGCAATTATTTGGGCTCTTTGGAAAGAAAGAAACAGAAGAGTAATGGCTAAAAAGAGACCAAGAGGAAGAGAAGAGGTGATTAATGAGGTAAAAAGGATGATATACAAGTGGGGGTCTATCCCAAACTGGTTCAACCGAATCAGGTTTGGTGACTCGGTACACAACTGGGATGTAATCTTAAAATACAGAGTATAGTTTGCTCTGGGTTCATGTTTGGCTAGGACTGCTGGTCTTAACTGTTATTGTAACTTTTTTTTCTCATTTGCAATAAGATTATAACCTTTTACCTAAAAAAAAAAAAAAAAAAAAAAAAAAAAAGGCTTGTGTACTTGTGTGTCTTGATACTAGCTAGTTTGCAGGGCCTAAGCATAGTCTGTAAGTCACGATTCTGAAGAGAAGTTGTTATATATGTGTAAAAATGATAGCAAAAGGATTCGAACTCCAGCCATATAACACATATCCCGACCTTGTAAACCACTATACCATGACATACTTCTTGAAAACGAAAAGTTCCTACACAACTTTATATGGTTTTTGATGATTGGGGCAACATATTTACGGATGCTTCGGGGCATCCAAATCTCAGGGCCGGCCCTGCTAGTTTGATTTGTGAATACTAACACAAGATGGGTAACGGTAACTCTATTTATAGAACCAACAATACAATATTAAACTCTATCCGGAGGTAATTGTAAATTGAGCAGAGGAAAGCACAAAATTTGGTTAATCAATAATTGAATTTGTTTAATTGGTTAATCACCATATTATCTACACGACTAAGTTGTTGAGTGTTGTTTATTTAACAATCGCTCCTGTATTGCATTTCAATTTTTTTTAGAGTAGGCCTTCATAATCAGTTTTAGGCATTTGTTTGGAAGTTAGCTCAAGACTTTCAAGTTTATCGTTATTCAACTTGATCAGTTTAGTTTAATACAAAGATGAAATCTAAAGAAAATATGAGATCGGACGCAACTACGCTATAGTTGATGCCTTTTTTGGTGCTCTCTCATGCTGGGTTGCACAGACGCGCCAATTTTGAGTCCGAGTCCGCGTCGGGACTCGTGTTGGACACGGACGCGGACACGACACGCATACGACGCAGTCAACTCAGTTAACTCGGTCAATTCTCTATTTTAAAGTGATAATTTAATATGTTCTCCCTTGAGATTCGAACTCTCAAGGTCATAATCCCACCTAAGAAGCTCAACCATTGAGCCATTCACGCTTTTGTATGTAAGTTGTATATTTTCAACATTTTATACTATTTCTCCTAGCATTAATTTTATATATTAGTATAGTTAAATTATATATTTACTAAGTATATAAACGTGTCCGCGTCCTACAATTTTAAGACCTCGCTCGTGTCTGCATCCGTGTCGTGTTGTGTCCGCGTCTCCGCGTCCGAGTCCGTGCAACCCAGCTCTCATGCATGCACCTCTACTGTTTAGGTGAAAATTGTATATTTGGGAGCATGCAAACTTTTACACAACAACCCTTTGAGCGATGCTAAGTTGACCGCCTAAAATACCTCATATAATCCCGTATAGAGATCTGACGATTGTGGATCTGTGGTTTGTTTAAGGATATATAAGAGATGGTGTGTGGGCTCCACCACTTAGGATTTGCAGGGCCACTGTTATGTGTCCTGAAATATTTGACTGTTTTGGATAGAAAGTTAGACAGTTGGAGCAGATTACCAAGATCTGGAATGTTGGGGTAGATCCCCAAGTTGAAGCTCGATTTTGAGGCATATTCTCCATTCTCCCAAAAAAAAAAAAAAAAAAATTAAAAACCGAACAGATACATGGCCAAAAATCATCCCTTTTTTATCCTAGGGTGGCTAAACCCACCTAAAAGTCTGTTTGGTTTTTAATTTGTTTAATCCGTCCGTATGTCTTACAAGAACCGGTGCATTTACTTACCCAATTGAGTTGTATGTACATGACATTGCTTACCGTGGGTGCTCTAAATTCTTGAACGGTTGGAAAAGAAATCGCACCAATCTTTGTCGACTGTCTTTATCTTGATTTGTAAGCAGTTCATTATTATTCCAAATGCTCAACAGTAACACCTCTCCATTCTCCCCCGGGCTATTAGTTTTCTATCAATCTGACCCCACGTCTGGGTTTCAGATTCAGGTTCAGGTGGGGTTCACCATCCCTAGATATTGAGGTAGATTTATTTTGTTTTTTTTTGATCCGTAAAGAATTTGGTACCGACGAGTTTCAAACTCAAATTACTAGTATCGCCATTCAATGACTTTACCAGTGTACAATAATGACATCGGTGATATGTATTAGATTGAGTGAGGAGAAAGGGAGAAGGAGAATACAAAGTAGAATAGCACCACCCATTATTGTTTCAACAACAACACAAAACACAAAACAAGAACATATAACAGTAATACAGCAGCAACGACGAGAAGCAAAGTAGCTAGAAATTAGTATAAAACAACAGCACAACCACGATGAAGCATAAGTTGCAAGCCTGCCATGACGGTCTGATCGACAATCTATACAGCAAAACATCCGTTGTAGAGAGATCAAGGGTCAAGACATTCGCTATAACAAGTGCAGACGTGCTTTCCTGTTTCCTCCTCATAGGTTATCTGAGCACACCTAACTTCAAAGGCAGGGTTAACATGAA